>VZSV01000037.1:5056469-5135880 GCA_013398735.1 Nothocercus julius
TTGGACTAGATGATCTCTAGAGGTGCCTTCCAACCTTAAGCATTCTATGATTCTATGTGTGGTTGTAGTCAGGATATATATGGAACATTTCTGTGCCAGAATGTGGGGAAAACTCCATTGCCCTCTCTTGGGCCTTGCTGAAATCTCAGTTCTATTTTCTTTTGCCTACATGCATCTCCACTAATTTCAAGAGTGCAATGTACTGCACTTTCCTTGCTTCTGGCAACATCAAAAGTCCTACCTACTAAACTGTAACTGAGGTGTGCAGGAGCTGGCGGGCAGCAATTCCCTCATGCTTTTCTTGTCAAGGTTTCTGGTTAGGATCAAGAAAAACACGTATTTGAACAACATAGTAGTCAAATGGCAGAATGGTCTGAGTCACTTTCTTCTGCAGTTCTGTCTCTGTGCATCCTATTTATGGAGTGGATGTGGGGTTTTCTGTTGTATGCCTGTATCCAAAAGACTATGCATTCGTATGCCTTGTGCTCCCTAATAAGGAATAAATGTCAGGCAGTAAATGGCAGTGTCCCTCTTTCAGTCCTCACTTGTTATCAAGTTCTTCATGGATTCTGAATATTGTTTTTCTCAGCATGTTCATGTCTGCTGTGTTATGGGAGGTTTGTTGTGCAGTTTCCTTTTGATGGCAAGGACAGGGGAATAATTCAGCTGTGGTCTCTGAGAAAAGCACTTTCACAGTTGATAACAGATTTCTGAACTAGTTCTTTTTCAGTGTGTAGTGAAGAAATTTTATGTTCACCTTTCTCCTCCAGTGAAGTTTAATTTTTGAGAAACAAGCAGCAGATGTGGATCAATGCTGTAGGGTGGGAGCATGGGACAGAACAAGTCAACTAGGTCTGGATTCCCAGTGCAGGAATTTGGGACCAGCTACAGTTAATTCATGACCACCCTGAGAAAACATATCTGACATATCTGACAGTGGTGATACTTCAAAGCATTTCTTTGCAGCACAGATAGTAATTTAGGTACAGATTTGATGTGCGTTTTTTCTTTCTTGCGTGCAAGAACGCTGCGATAGACTGTGCAAACACCTCTCAGTGCTTCCAGCCGGAGGTGAAAAGGGCAACGATGTTTTCTTGGTGGTTTAAATAGGTGATAGATGAGCAACCCCAAGCCACTGATGGGCCACTCCTGTTCCTGCTGCCCCTACTGCTTCCTAGCAGTAGGACAATAAAGGCTCTCCATGTGCCCCACATCAGAGTGGTGGGCAGGTGCCCCCTCCAAAACAAGAGCTCAGGAAGCTCAAAGAGAATCAGACAGACCCAGCAGTTCTGCTTTCCTCCATCTGCCTCTTAGTGTGACAGTTCCGTGTGGTGCTTAGCACCAAGCAAAGCTCGGGGCAGCAACTTCAAGGCGAGCTGAAGTATCGGAGGGGACAGGTCAGAGCTGCCAGCAAAATGCGCTGCCACAGTAATCGGCGTCCAGGCTGTAAAGCACAAACACAGCTGGGGCTATCGGCAGAGAGCCCTCGTGTGCTCAGGATCACATTAGTACTGCAGTGGACAGAGTGGACCTAATGCCAGTTCTACCAAGGAAAATGTGTTGCCGCTTTGTGCGCATCGTACGTGCACACATGTGTGCACTAAGGCTGTTGGGGCAAAGCCTGCTCCCTGCAGTATAGTACCGTGGTGCTGATTTCAGTGAGAGCCTTTGGCCACATTCATAGCAAAAGATAAGAAATAACAACATCGGTTTAATTGCACTGGCCTAGGGAAAAGATTTATCCTTTAACATTCAGGGATTAGCAGATGCTACTTGTGTTTATTCTATCTCATCTGCACAGAAAGCCGAAGAGAAATGATACTGATGATAGGTTATTGTAAAAATAGACCATTTTACTAAGAGAAGAAAAAGTAAACAATCCCTCCTTTCAGGATAGAGAAGGAAGATAGGCAGTAAAGAGCGTGCACAAATGAACCTTATTTTGCGAGGAACGTATTGAAAATGTTAGAGAGAAGGCATGCTAATCACACAAAATTGTAGGCAGCAACATCACAAGAAAAGTACCAAATTGTAAAGGTTTTCTTTTTGTAGCCTGCCTCAGAATTCTCAGTTTGACACCATCAGAGGTGTTCTGGTTTGGATCAAAAAGGCTTGTTGTCTATCATGTGTACGCTTCTGCTAATACACTTGCACTGTAGAGATTAAACATACCAGAAATAATCTTCTGTACTTGGAATTATATTCATTTGTTTTATATGTAGGGAAAGAAGACAAAGTAAGGACTAATGTCTATAGAGAAGTAAATACTCTAAGAAACTTGTGGACCTCTGGTAGAATAAAAGCATTCTTATGGACCTACAGTTATTTTTCCGTGAAGTTGAAAGTAAATCATTTTGCTGGATGACAAACAAGATGTAATTCAGGAGAGCCTAAACTGAGACAATTGGTAAAATTCCTATAAGCACACATGTATTTTCTGCTAAAATATATTGCTAAGCTATCATAGCTGATCCTCTAGTTCTTGATCTAATAATGCTATTTTAAAAAAAGTCAGTTTTGGAACTGTAGGAATTTTCTTGGAATTCAATTCAGAGTTGTTGGTCAAGGAAAACAGCATGGTTGAAAGCTGTGAGCAAAATTTTTGGAGCCTTGTTAGATTAAAACTCTGTGAAAGTGGTGGGAATTTTGCAGTTTTGTTGTTATCGTAGAATAAAGCAGTACTCTGGATATCTGTTGTCCATTGTAGCCTTAGTAAATTCAACCTAGATCATAAAAGACGGAAATATTTTATCAAATATTTGTTGACCTGTGTTTTTTCTTCTACAGGTAAAATAGAACTTTTTTGTCGCTGTTAAGTAACATTTTTTTTTTTTTTTTTTGGCTATTTAATCTAGCTGATAAATTTAGACGAAAACTGGAAGAACTGGAGAAAGAGAAAATTTCTTTGAAATTTCAGCTTCCTTCAAGACATCCCTCAATTAGCAGTTTTTTGGACAGATTCGTTACCCAAGTTCAAGCAGCACTGCACTGGGCCATAGAGCGGTAAGTTTGTTAGTTCCTTATCATATAAAATGACACTTCTGTTTTTCCTGAAACATTGAATGCAACCTATGAAGAAAGGAATACAGAATTTTAATGACTTCCTAGCCTATCAATGTCTCATCTCTGCTTTTTTTTCCTACAATCTTTCCCTTTCAGAACTGGCCTAAGAAAGACAGGTTGTGAAAAACTGGTGAATTAAATGCTGCCTTTCTCACTGTGCTGAGTGATAATAGGATTGAAGCCTGCCACAACAGTTTAAATATACAACAGCAAGGCAGCCTGAGTGATGGCTCCCCATGGAGTTAATTCTGATGCTCGTTTTCAGGCAGTGGATGGACGTTTAAATATTAAGCAAAAATAGATTCTTTGAGCTGTGTAGATCTTTGGGTGCCTCCTCTCATGCATCATTTGTTAAGTGGCAGTAATGTGCTCAGTGCTGCGCAAAGTCACAAAAATAAAGTCTCAGTGGTTCCTTGAAGGGATAACAGCTACAAAGATGGAGGGAATTTAAGGCTCATTGGGTGACCCAAGGGAGGTAGTTAGCTTAGGAAGAAAGAGTTGTCTATATTTCTGGATCATTCTTCAGCTACACTACTGGTTAAATTTCTTAAAAGTAATAGGTTTCTATGAGATTATTCCTCAGAACTATTTCCTTCTACCTTCCGAGGCCCTAAGAAGCTGCTGCTGCTTAATTCCATAGAGATTAGGGTAACTAATAATCCATAAAGATTAGGAGCCTTCTGTGTTTTGCTGTCAAGACTTGTTCCCTCTATGCATTAATAAAATTTTTTGCTTTAGAGGCAGTGTTTTTTTTTAAATGTCATAGAAATGGATTCAATAAGCATCCTTAAAACATGTAGCCTGCTTAAAATATTTATTTATATGATACATACAGTCATAAAACTGTCCCTGCTGCTGCTGATTGTATCTGCAATTCTTTTCTTTGCCCAGGTCTAAGGGCAGTGCCATTCTTCAGGGTCAGATGATTTTCTTCCTACTCTTCACCTTTCTGCCTTGCCTGCATTGCTCCCTTTGAGCTAGACTTTGACTATTGTTGTTACTGTGTCATTAGAAAAATATCATTAGAGATGCTGTGTTTGACACTGCTTTGTTTGCAGCCTGACCCTTCTGTTGATGGAGCGAGCATACCCTTTCTCCTTGTTGGGGACCGTTAAAACGTTTCTATACCATCAGTGTTTGTAAGCATGACAGGTTCAAAAGCAGGGCTGCTTCTTCATAGAGAACTTGTAGGTTTCTGCCTTTGCTTTTATTCTGAATCAGAACAAAACTAAGATATCCAAGAGTGGCATTTTTTTGTTTGTTTGTTTGTTTTTTTCCCCCCCTGGAAAATGGAAGAGATGAGTCAGATCGCTGGTTCCAGAAGATGAGAACATTGCAGTTTTCCTATATCAGGCCAGTCTGTCCTCCTTAATGCTGAAGAACTTTTTTAATGAAAAGTGTGCTTGGAGGGTTATTAGTTTTAAAACACAAGACTTGAACTCTTGTCTTGCTTTTGTTTTGCACTTTTCAATTGTGAGATGAAATTTTAGGTGGGCACATGAAGTGTCAGCAGGAGGTAGTGTGGGCAGCTTTTACAAGCAAAGTTCAGCATAGGCACACAGGCTTGGCGAGATCAGAGAGATCTTGCTTCTGTCTCCTCACTGCCAAGTAGATTAGATTTTTCAAGGAGTTTGAGGATAACGTTTGTTTATCAGGAAACATTCCTGAGCTGCCTTTCCAACATTTCTAGTGTGCACAGCCCTCTAAAAAGTGCAGCTCCTATTAACCCAAGAGCGCTTCAGAGCGGCTGGGAATTGCGGCTGGTTGGAGTCGTAATGGTCTGTGATGGCTGCAGGCGCACACCCGTGCTGGCCTGCCACCCCGCACAGATGGCTCTTTGTTCTAGCTTGTTATTGCAGAAATACTCATACATACTCATCACACCCATTCTGTTTAAGTGCTAATGCCATTTATGTTAGAACTTGTGTTTTTTCTGTTACCGTTGTTGCTTTTATTTTTTTAGCGTGCACTTCAGTCTATAGGGAGGAAGTAAAAAGTGCATGTGCTCTACAGAAAAGACATGAATGTCTTGTTTTATGCACTTGATAAACATCTGTGCATGGGGATCATAATTATGTGATTAATAATGTTAAAACCAACCTTGTGATGCATGTGTTGTGTGTGGCATGAATGTGTTTATTTTGCAAGATTATGATGCGTAACCGTGATTCAAAACTGTCCTTCATAAGAGAGAAAGTATTTTTTGTTGTTGTTCTGTTTTTTATAGGATATTGGAATAAATCCACTTTATATAGAAATACATACATGTACCTATATGTACATGTAATTGTCCATGCAATTGCACCTGCCCTCATGCAGGAATATGTATGCGAAAATAGATTTGCATTGTTTGCAGGTGTGTTTTGAAAGGTTGATTAGCAACTTAACACTTAATGTAATGCACTGATTATCTTGAGGTCCAACCATGTAAAGATTTACAGCTGAGGGCTGTACTGACCACTCTGAGATTTGCTTTTGAAAGAACTCACTGTGCAAAAGTGAAGTAAAATTTGGCATCGTGGAGCAAACACTCCAGATGATTTCTAGCGTGAGCTCGAAAAACTGACAGAAGCTGCAAAAATGTCTTTGGCAAGTTTCTAAACTTCTGTCTAAAAGAGATTTTTCACTATATTGATAGAAATTGTGCTCTTTAGTTTTGCCTCTTTCAAGGCAGTGATGGATAAATTTCTGAAAAATGAAGTAGCTGGGGGAAGGCTGAAACTATACAAGTTTCCTTTTTCTTTCTTGAGCATGTTGTAAAAACAGTGTAAATGTTTGGTATAATAGAGGAAGATATGCCAAGGAAAATCTCTTGTACTATAGCTGTGTATCTAGTTAAGATACTCTGAAGGTAGCATAGCATTCTTTGATCTCAAATCTTTGAGAAGTAGGTACCCAATGATAACACTAATTTTTATTTTTTTGTCACTTTTCAAAGGGTTGCAAATGAAGAAACACGGCTCTGGCAAGAGAATGAACGTAAACTTTTGAGATCTACCTACCAAGAGAGGATTCAGGTTTCAGCCATAAAACGAAACAAGCTTCTTCAAGAGAAGGAATGGTTACAGGTAATGGGGCTGCAAAGTTGTCTATAGGAGACAGCGCTGCATGGGGAAAAAACTTGTAAGCTGTCAGACAGAATTGAATAAACTTATTGTAACGGTGACTTTGCTTCTGTGTAGCAATTAGAGCCTTGGCTGTAGTCCAGTTGATAATCTAAGTGTTGACTGGAGATGGCAGCCGCAGGAGTTGTCTTAATCTCATTACAGAAAATTGGAACTGGAAGGCTCAGTGGCTTGTATGTGTGCTTTAATTTTCCTCTTTAGATCTTTGAGTGTGCTCTTTCTGTTCGAATTTGCCATTTTTGAATTCCACTGAACTTCAGAAGTTTTCATTTGAAGAAAAAGATATTTTGAAGCAAGCAATCTCCCGTCTAATTCCAAATAGATTTGATTATCAATATGGAACCTATCAGCTTTTCTTTAGGAAAAATGGTCTTTTCCTATCATGAGGATGCTGCAGTTATTGTGGAAAAGCCAGCATTTGCCAGCAATAACTTGATACTGATACATGATGTCAAATGTGGTAATGGTTGGCAAATGTAGTGTTTTTAAGATGGCTTCTGTCCAAGTAAAAATCTGCAAGTCTTTTAAGCATAATTTAACTCATTTTTTCACCGTCCTTCAAAAGTCTCAGTTTATTTTTTAGTACAAATCTTACCTCTACCTCAATTTCAGCCTTAGCGATAACTTTTGGCCACGTGACATCTTAGAAAATTAGTGGTAAAGTCTGTTTTTCTTCATTCCTGTGGTGTTTTCTTGAAATCTCATGTTTTTTGTATACTTTTCTTCCTTTATTGGATCTGTTGGTATAGTGATCTGTGTGTGTGTGTGTGTGTGTGTATTTTTAAATATATATAAATATAATATATATATGAAGAAAGAAATGGAAAAGGTTATCTAGATGGTGGATTTAAAGTCTTACTTAGATAAAGAGAAATGTCTTTCCATCTTATTTATCACCTTTGCGTTATTTGGATTTATTTGACCAGTGTGTAAGAGCAACCATTGTCTAGTTTAATCTTATCAATGTCAATAATTCAAATGAAAACTACTGTTCTTGTGCCAGCTAATATTTCTCTACTAAATCCAAGTTAATTTTTATTTCTGGATAGAGATACTAGAGACAAATTATCCACACATCATACATGAATGCCATCTATAAGCATGGCATGATCAAAATGCCTGTGAAGTCTAGATTGTGGAGAAGGCTCAATTGTTTTGAGCTCCCAGCGTGCCATGAGGATTGCTCCTGCCCAAAATCTCATGGGATTGGATTTTTTTTTTTTTTTTTCTTCCTCACTTATGTTCTCTTTCTTCCTCTCAATTCCCTACTCTCCTCTCAGATCTGTGTTTGCCTTCAGTAACGACAGAAAACCTGTGATGGTACCTAAAATTTCCATTTCAGTGTTTCTGATGCACTCTGCTTTGTGGACACCACCAGGCCATTGCTCAAGTGAGAGGTCTGTAATCAGCAGTGTCTAGCTGTCATGTTAGAAATCTCAGTTTAAATGAAAACATGCATAGTATGACTCCCAGCTATGGTTAATGAGCCAAATATCATCCATTGCTCCATGCTGAGACTTTAAGTCTTTTTTATCTGTCTCTGGAGCCTGACTGAGTGCGTATCAAAGGCTTCTTGACATTTCTGGAAAAGAATGAGAATTCCAGGTTACTGGCTAAAATTTCCATTCCCCCAAAAATGACTGTGAAGGATTCTCAAGCAGACTGGCTTTCTCTTTGTGCCTGAAAGTTCTGCGCTTCTGGTTTCTATTTATGTTGTTAAAACATGTATGAAAAGCGTGTTGTAAAATCAGAGTCTCTTCATCTTCCTTTCTATTCCCATGTAGGCTGCTTATTGTGGTGATTACAACATTTTCAAAGAATACGAAGGTCTTTGTATTAAGTAGGGCCTATTAAGATTTTGGCAGTATTCCCAAACCAGCAATGCAGGGACAGAATTGTCCTTTGTGCACACTAAAAGCCTGATTTGAGAGCAAAAGAAACAAAACGGACGTTTTTGGCCTGCTGACCTTTATCTCCTTCACAAATGCCTGTGAGTTGAAACATGGGCCGCTCTGTACTCTTGCAGCAAAATCTAAAAGGAAAAAAATGAAGAAAATAATAGACACATCTAGTGCACAGCGCTGATATAAGTTGAATTCTTTGAGCCAGGGCTCCAGGGTACAAGGACTACTTCTCATTCTAAGAAATACTAATGGGGATTTGAGGAGCTTGTTACACTACTGCAAACCTGAAAATATGTTTGTTTAAAAAGTGAGCATTAGTAAAGTAAACTTTACTTGGATTACATTAAAAACCTCAAAAGAATGTTAAGGTTTCAAAGCGAAGCACTTGCAAAGCAAAGGGAAGTCATTTGTGCCTAATGTGCTTGTATTATGAAAGTCTGTAACTACATGATAGATTATGTGAGCCTTACCCGCCCCCCCCAGATCTCCATCTCATACTTTGTTGAAGATGAAAAGTGCTTATTTGGATCCCAGTGTATCATTTTGTCTTTGTTGTTCAGTATTCAGCCCCAGAACCTTTTCTCTGTATGCCACTTAAACCTTCTTTTGGATACAGATTTATACATTTGCCAATGGACTCCCTGTATAGCATTAATCAACATAGCATCTGAGTGATTCAAAAGCCCTAAATTTTCTCTCTACAACATTGCTTTCGGGTAAAGGGATATTTTTATTGCTGTTTTACAAATAGAGGATGAAGTGAATTGTTGTCAAATGCCACGTGATAATGATCATTTTGAAATGCCTAATTATTTACCTCCAATTTTTTTTTTTCTTCCCTTTTACTGGACTGAATATGATCAGAACATTGGATCATGATGAGAATATTTAAATAGTACTTCAGAGTTCCCTCATGTTGATTATATGGAAAATGGTGAACACTCAATCTGTGGCTATGTGTGGAGAATTCTCTCCATAAATATCACCAGTTTAAGTTGCTTGTAGAGTTTCATAGAGATTGTGAGAAATGTAGGAGCAGAATGGAATTATTCACTATGACATTTGGCTACTTAGATAGCAAGACTTTTCTCCCATTCTCTATTTTTTTTCCCTTGGCTTTCAAATTTTGGGACAAATGAGTCAAGGACCATATTGTAAGTAACTGTATTAACTCAGAAACCCAGACTCCTTATGTAAGCGCTGTCTTTACTGGGTGTCTTTACTTGTCTTTTTGGGTTTCCAAGGAAAAATATGACATGTTCTTGTAATGAATATTTGTATCATCATGCATGGTGTTTTCACTGCCTTGATGAATGCACTTGAGATTGAAGCACTGGTCATTTTAAGTTAAGGAAATTTTCTTTTTTAAAATGTTTTCTGTTGAAATTAAATAGTAATATAAAGAGGACTAGCAAGACGGAATTATTTGTCACTTGCATCCTGTACCTGATGTTGCATTGGAAGTCTAGTGGAGCTATTGCAGGGGTATTTTTGCAACAGGACTGAGAGTCTTCACTTTAGCTGCCAGTCTGTAATGAGATACTGTTATTAGGTGTCAAATGAGAGTCAGATTTTTTTTCGAATTTCGTTAACTTGGCAAATACTGGCATATTTGTAAAGGCAAAAGGTGCCTGTAGCAGTTGATGTTGGAGCAGGAACCTGAAATTTGGTTTGTAAGTGGAAAGACTCAGATTATGCAATGCTAGAGTTTCTAAATACAACATATGTAAGAATTTTTGTGTGAGAGCAAAATGATTTATTTTCCTTTAGCATCCTTTAGTAGTTAAAAAGCCGAATTGTACTGAAAAAGAGCCAAGTTTTTGCCTAATTTTCTGAGAAAATTCAGCCAACTCTCATCAAATATTAACAATTTCTGTTACAGTTTACTAGAATTATAAGCTGCCAGAAGCAAGCATTGAAGTGTGCTGCACAACTTTAATTCATGGTACTTTTGAGACTTGTACTCTATTTTTCTAGGAACAAAGCTTTTTTCTTTAATGAGGATAATCAATAAATCTAGATTTCCGTTCTGTGCAGAAAGAAATTGAAGACCTCCAAGCAAGACTGGCTGTATTAGAGGCAAAAGACCAACAACTAAGAAGAGAAATTGAAGAGCAAGACAGGCTTATTCAGTCCCATGACTGTGAACTGAGTGCTTTGCTTGGCTGCGTTTCTTTGAGAGAGCTACAGGAAATAAGCAAGGCTGTGGATGAAACTTTAGCATCATCCTATCAAATCCCATTCAGTTTGGACCTTCCGGGGACAATAAAGAGGTATTTAATTTTCATTATGCTGTCAGTGATGTACTGAGTCTGGTATATTCCCAGTCAATTGTTGGATTGGTTGTTTTCGTGATAATTGTGCCAAGAGAGGGTGCCAAGCTGGGTTCCAACACATTAAAATTTTCTAAGAACAGATGTAAGTGTTCTAATATTAATATCCTTCATTAGGAAAGAAGATATTGTAGTTATTTGAAGGTCTTGCACTTATTGTTTTTATGCTTAACAGTCACCTCCAGAAAGCATTCAAATCCATCAACTATTAATAGCTATCGTCAGTTTAAGCTATTAAATGATATTTTTTGTTAAATGATTTTTTTATTTTTCCTCCCCCGGATTTGTAATGCAACAATTGCAACATATTTCTCAGACTGAAAATGTGTGCTATGGATCATTCAAGCAAATATTAGTGATGCTTCCTGCTTCAGGCACCTTCCGACCATAGTACAGAGCCAGCTGTGATGAGAAGGGGGCTCAGATAATGGAGTTGAGGTAGTGGGAGAAGGGATACAGCACTAAGATTTTTGAGGACAGCTACAATTAAATGCAGAGTATATGGTTCCTCTGAATGAGGAACTAGCTACACTTGGTAGCCTTTTCAGAATTACCTCGTCTCTATTTACAAAAGGAATAGAAGTGCTTCAGGGCCTAAATCGTACTGATGGGTCAGTGGAAGTTCATCGTGAAACTCTGAAAATGTTAATACTTCTGTGTCTGTGTCACCAGGATGAAATAAAATTCCTGTTTATCCTAGTTTTCATTCCTTCCAGGTAAGCAATATATATGTTGCTTACAGTGTTTTTCTCCCTCCAAGTCACTTATATCTCTGAGATAAAGGTCTCAAGCAGTCTGTGTGAAAACTTTTGCTGTGGTTTGAGTTTTCTCTTAATTTTGGATTTGCTTGCAAGAGAATATTCATATCTTTTTTTTTCTCTCACACTGCTGATGCAACATTTGAGTTGTACTTAACACTTTATCTGTAGAAGCTCTTCAAAAAATATTGTCACCAGCACCAATAAGCAGTTAGGTCTCTCTACCCTGACCACAATTTCCTTGTTACATGTGGGGACAGCTAAATTGGGATGTACAAAGAAATGCCTTTAGGTGGGAATCTTTGACAATCTCCTGCCTCAGGATGTAGTTGCCTGCTCTTGTCAAACCCGAAAGCCTTTTCTGACCTGAACTAATAGCAGCGATGCAGATGCCCACCCATGAACAGCGGCTTGGTGGCCCCAGGGCTCAGGAAGCTGAAGCTCTGAGTCTAGGCCCTCTTGGCCTGGCTGGATTTGAACCTGTGCTTTCCACAGCCTCTGAGCTGGCTCTTATCAGCCAAGGATTTCAGTGTCATGGGAAGAAGCATGCTATATTGCAGTTTTTAAGTTGGACGGTGACATATTCAGGGATGCAAGGTGTCAAAATCTGTCAAAAGGCCAGCGGGAGAATGATGAAGAGGCTGACTGAGAGTGTGGGGCCTGGGAGGACTAGTGGTTATAGTACTCAGCTGAGACAGGAAAGCTACCTGCTGGCCCTAGTGGGAAAATTGTCAACTCCCTCCACATCAGTGAGGTGCTGGATGTAATTTTCTTTTCCGAAGTAAAGGTGAAGTCAGCTGCTAGGAACATATCCCAGTCTGTCAGAGGAACAAGGTGCCATTTGCTCTCTGTACAACAAGTCCCTGCCCCTGCAGGAGATGATAGTTCCCTCTGAATTCAAAACTTAGTGGGAGCTCCTGTTTCTAGTAGATATTTCCTCAGCATCATGTGGCTTCTTGGTCTGTTGTGACCTATTCAAAATCTGCCCAAGGGCTGTGTTTGCTGTGTGTGGTGCTCTGAACTGAAAAAAGGCACGAGTTGTCTTGGGAGCAAGGCTTGAAAGCTCCAGTTTAGCTGGGTAACCCGGACACTTGAATTGGTCATGTGGCTCCTTCTTTGCTTTAACCTGCCTTTGGTCCTTGGGTCTCTTCCCCAAAACAGCTTGCTGCTTTAGGTAACTGAAAGCATTTCAGAGCTGTGGGGCATCATGTTCAGCAAGTGTGGCTTTCCCTGCCACTTGTTGCTTTCAGGGTGTGCTGTATGTCTAGAAGGGCTGATGGGGGGAACATACCCCTGCAATGGTGTATTAATGGTGACAGTCAGGCTTGCTGTTAGACTGAACAAATTGCTGGGTGCATCCCTTTATCACTGTGCAGTCCATCTTACCTCAGGTACAGTGATCTTGTGTGTCTGTATCCAGTCATGTTTAATTTTCTTTTTCTGAAAAAAAAGCAAATGAAAAGCAGCAAATAGAGATTTAGATATCTCTTTTGGATATACTTCCTGGGTGCCTATGAAAGTCACCTATGTTGTCCTAGAATTAAGGAATAATTTAGGAAGGTATCTGGTCAAATCCCCGCTCAAAGCTGGGCTGACTTCAAGCTTAAATTCAGGTTCAAAGTTAGATCAGGTTGCTCAGGGCCCTGTTTTGCTGAGGCCGGGTGTGCTCTAGGTGGCCCTGTTTGTGCAGATGGTTGGACTAGATGTTCTCCAAAAGTCCCTTCCAACCTCAATCATTCTGTGATTTTTGCAGTCTCCCTGGACCTGCTATGTCCGACCCCCTGCCTCTTCCCAGCGCCCCAGTTTAACCAGAATTTCCTTATTGCAACTCATGTTTGCTCCTAAGCCAGTACGTCCTATGAAAGACAATTTTATGTTAGGTAAGAGGTTAAACACTGGAGAAAAATGCTTGAGCTGCTGTTAAGTTTTAAATTCCTGAAACCTGGGGTATTTAATGTGAAAGAGATTTTACTGGAGTTGTACATTTAATGAGTCGTGAGAGAGAGAGCGAGAAAGAGAGAGAGAGCGAGAGAAAGAGAGAGAGAAAAGAAAAAAAAGAAAAAGTCTTTTAAAGTTAGGACTCTGTGTGTTGGCAATGAAGTTTTACCCATGCACAAATACTAAAGATGAGTACATACATAGACCCTCATTCAATACTGATGGGCTGTACTGACCAAGCTCCTGGCTACTGGTTGCCAGATATTGTGTTCTTATTCAAACTACATTATGCTAGTCAGTACAGTACTGTGATAATGTGCTTTTGTGTAGTTATTTGTTGGGTACATGAACTCCATTCAGCACTGGAATAGCATAGGGCTGATGGAGACATCTTTTAAAACAATCTGTGGTATAGTGAATCATATTGAATAGCCTGCAGCGCACTGTAAAATACAGATAATTTGCTTTTCTTGGTCTAATTGTTATTATATATACAATAGCAAATTATTAAAGTCAACTTTCTGGGACGGGAGAAGACATCTTAAATGCCCATTATAATTGCCCAGATAGATTTTTGCAGCAGGGAGAGTGTAAAACAAAGTAACATTAGGTGAGTTTTATTCCAAACTTATTTTTCTTGTCAAGCATTGTTATTTTCAGGGAGATTATTACCCTTCTGTTTTTTTTCTTGTTTATCTTTTGTATATGGTAGAGGCCTTGAAAACAAAAAGCTTTTGTCAGTAACTATAATGTGCTTGGAGTTTGCAGAACTGAAAAACGTTACAAGCGTTTCCTTGGGCCCTGTCTTCAGGGCTGTTGAAAGCCTATGTCAAAAGGCGGCTAGTTCGTGTGCGATCAAATGTTATTTATTGTATTTTGACAGGATTCTCAGAAAGCTGAGACCCCAAAACGTGATCATCTTGCTCACGAAGGCAGACATAATTGCTCTTGGCAATCTAAAGGCAGTAATAATTAATACAAAATGAGGAAATTGAAGTACAAACAGTTGGCGTGCGTGGGGTTGTGTGCTCAAGGTCCTCTTTAAAACATGGGAGCAGCTGGCGTTGCATGCCGTGACACATGCCTGTGTTTTAACTAAACACGTGACACACTCTTGTCCGGGAAGGGGATTTGCTGCCCAGTGCGCACTGAGCCGCTCGTCCCGCGCTCGAGGTGGGGGATGTTTGCTTGCTAATTTTGTGCACCAAATGCCCGCTGGCTTCCCACAGATCAGGCACAGCCTCCTACTTTCCAAACCATGTTGACACACTCAGTAACTTCCCAAGTGTATCCCCCTTGCACCGTTTGGTTAGTAATTTACATACAATTATAATATGGCTTACTTGTTGTGTCCGCTATTAGGCACGCTCAGGGAAGGGTCTTAACCTGAGTGAGGTTTGTCTTGATCCATGGGTGTGATTTTTAGTATTATAATGAAGTCAGTTCACTCGGGACGTGGACCTTGGGTTTTCCTGCCGAGTTTGCAATGTGTTGAAAAAAACAAATAAATAGTTGATTTTAATGAATAGTTCCAGGTTGTGCTTGGTGAAAGTATTAACTGCCTGTTCTACTGACGAGTTTCCTCCCATCCTACCAAGATACAGGGGTCATCTGTTCTGCTTAGTTTAAACAATGCAAGTCATTCCTCAGCGTTACTGGAATCAGGAAAAAAAATGTGTCTGAGTGTTATAAGTGTTAAGTGTGCTCTCTCCTGGAGCTTGAAATGATGCATTTTGTTACCTTTGCAGTATTGCTTACTGAAGTGGACATTGTTTCAGAAATACTTTTTTTTTTTTTTTTTTTCTTTTTTCCCTCCGCTGTGTAGCTTCAATCTTCTACTTGCTAATTAAGACTTGCTAATTAAGAAAATGCTGAATGTTTGATTTATTTCTTCAGTGCTGGCCTTTTTGTGTGCGTATGTGTGCATTTTTTTCCATTTCCATTTTCCATTTCACAATGAAAACTGGCAAAGCTTGTTCTATTTCTCATCATATTTACTTTCATTTAGTATTTGCTCTTTTGATTTTACCTGACAATACTATATATGTTACTGTTGACATGTCATTCTTAAAATAAATGCAACAGTTGCATATGGACTATTGTCTGGCCACCAAATGGTCGTTGAAAAAGAAATCAATTAAGTATCTTTCATAACATTTGAATACATCACCTCATTTTCCTCTCTTCCCATGGAACTATCTGTAATTAGTAGGAAGTGTGTGCGGGATATCTGAACATATGGAAATATTCAGTCTTACGTGTGAGTTGTTATAGTACTGTCATGGCCAGCGACACAAGGAACTGAACTGAAGTTTTATGCAACAGTTCACTCTGCTTTAGTGATGCCCGGAGCTCATCTGGCAAAGATTAATTCGAAGTGAAATACAAGCGTTTAAGGGCTGAAAACCTTATTAGTTGGAATATACTTGAACCATTCCACATCTTCACTTGAGACCAAAGTCTGGCTGATTCAAAAAAAAGGGTGTTTTATAGAGAAGTTAATTTACTTGTGAAAAGTGGGTGGCAGGGGAAGATTTACATGCTGTTTCACATATTCACTTTGGAAGAGTAGAGTTGTCATTCAGCATGGGCTGCTGTCATTCGAAGAGTCTGTATTGCACATATTTTATTGTTTTTTTGGAATACATCGCCACCGGACATTCCTAGTTAACTTGGTGATTAGCAAGCTACCTGGAATTACTGGAAGAGCCTGGAGGCAGCCATGTTTGCTTGTATCAGGCTTTAAATAAAACTCTCAGCTTTAATGAATAAGCAGAACGAATTGCACCTTATCTTTTCAAAAAGATATCTTCTGTTTGCTAGGTAATACATTGTCTGTCTAGGAAAGTCCTTTTTAAATGTAGGGTTTGAATTTTTCATTGGCTGTTTTTGTGAAAACACATACATATTGAAAATATCCTCCAAAAAAAGAAGGGTAGTGGAAATATAAAGAGCAAGGGGATGCAATGTTTTTATAGTATCAGAAAGTTATTACTGTAGAGCACAAAGTGTCGCCAATGTTCCTGACTGATGGGCCTATGTAAAAGACAGAACTGAATTGTACTTGTAATGCCTTTAATGTGTCTACTTCCAGGAGTTTTTGGCTTTCTGTTTCTTTGGGGATTTTTCTTTCTGTACTTTTTCCTGACTTCACAACCCTCATAGACCCTGCTTGTATGCAGAAAGTGATGGTTAGACAGAGGCAGAATAATTAAAACAGCACCCCGTGGTAGAGCCTTCTGGGCAGTGCAGTATAGTGATATTTTTTCTTAGGAGGCTAACTGCAGCTATACTTGGTAAGCTCTAGTTTGTGTACAGTTTTTCCCATGCACTCCAGAAAGATGGAATAGAAGCATGGGGATCTCTTGGCACACTGGAAAGTCTGGGGAAGGTGTTTGGAAGTCCTGACCTGCTGCTGCAGAGAGCCAGGTATTTGCATCTCTCTTGATTCTGCTGCAGGTATGAGCTGGGGCAGCAACTGCCCCAACCTCTCTGTTACAGCAGGTGAAAGAAGAGTGATGGGAAGTAAAGCAGCGTGCAAAATGCCTGAAATAAATAGCTAACAGATTGCCAGTTCAGCTGCCTGCATGCTGTTTTTAAGGTCAGAAAATTTCATAATAAATGATGGTGAAATTCAGATTGGAACGTTTAGTAAAGATATGTTGCATCTCCTAGTGTCTGTGAGTTTGCTGTTTGTAATGGAGAGATTTTTAGCTGAAAAAACAGCTACCATACTAAGCAGAGTTTGCACAGCATGTGCTGCTTCGCTATTCCTCTTGGGGACATTAAAACAAACAAACAACTTATTCCTAGTTGCAAAAACACAACAAAGCATTTTCTAATGCCCTGATTTTTCTGCATGCCTCCCATGGTTAGGGCTATTAGCAAGTAAGAATCTTCTAAATTTAGAATTCTTGCAAAAGCTTCTTCTGGACAGGATGGTGAAGTTGTTACAGCCCATTTCTCGTTAGCCCATTTCTCGCAGGTGAAAACAAGGTGTAGATGTTGAGACAGGATATGGACAAGTGCAATCACTTAGTACCCTGTGATCTGGTGGGAGCCTTACTGATGAGCTGAGGCTGTGCAGGGGCCCTGGGGAGAGCAGTTCTGCCTCCTGATGAAGGCTGAGCAGGGGAGCGCAAGTACTGAAGCAATCCCTGCTGTAAAGCAAAGCAAAACAAAATTGCTGCTCAACAAACAATAGTCAGACAAAGAGGTAATTACAAAATGAACTGTCTGCTGTTTCAGAGCTAAGTGTGTAATTTTGTATTCCCATTTGTATTCCTTGAAGATGTGTGTGTATTGAAAATGTGCAGAAGGTCCTGGGCTCCTGTACCTTAAAGTACATCTCCTGATAATTGTTGTTGCAAGTCAGATTAATCTTTGAGGTTGGAAGCTTTCCAAGGTGACACTTTGTATTTTACTTCTAATTCAGGTGACTCGTCCTTGTAACTGCCAAAAATTTCATTTTCAGTATGAATTAAACACAACTTATTCCTCCTCCTACTTAGTGTCAAAGTCCACCCCTCAAGAGCACTGGCAGATTTAGCTAGAGAAATTGGATTTTCGCCATCTCTGTTCAGCAGAAATTTGTGTTCCTACCAATGTTTAAGCAGCTTTAACTTGCAAGAGTTTTCTGTGAGCTGTATTTTCCAAGGGAAAAAAATGGAGTTTAGCTGGAAAACTTAGACTTGTATGTAAAGGATAACTTTTTGTTCCCATCTTGAAGCTATGCCACCGTGGAAAACACATTGTTAAAGTGCTATGGATCATTTTACAAAGAGAAACTTCTGTGCTCATCTGAAAACCTGCTTCCCTAGTGTGGTAATATCCAGATGTATAGCCCAGCAGGGCTTACAAAGAGATCACATAGAATGAAGATAAATTTGACATCCAGAGATTTTTTTTTTTTTGATTAGGTAGAATTCTTTGTGGTAGAGTATTTTAAAAAAAAAAAAAAAAAAAAAAATTATGATAGTAAATTTAATGCTTTATTTGTGAGACTTATTAATTGGACAGAAGAGTAGGGCCAGCAGCACCCTTGTAGGTGTTCTGCTAAGAAGCTGCCCATTTTATCTGTAATTATTTTGTTCAAAATATAAGTCAGGAATCTTTTGTTATTCTTTATTTTAGGCAAAGTTGCACATATCTAGGTTAAAGCTGCCTCTTGTTATGTAGAGCTTTGTTCAAAAGCCTTTTTTTTTTCCTTTTAAACTTGTCTTCAAAGCGTAGTGAGGAATGCGCATCAAGGGAACTCTGAAAGTACAGGAAAGTTATTGATTGTTTGATTTGATTTTGTGTTGTGGACTTCTTCCTTGAAGGCCCAGGAAAGTCCCTAGGCTTTGGGTTTCTAGTGGATTTTTATTGAATTCTTGCTTTGATGTAGCCGCTAGCAGATGTTCATGCCCAAAGTTCTCCGGCTAGTACTTCTATTTCTTTTGCAAAGGATTGGACAAAAGCTTTTTGGAAAGTCAGCTTCTGTTTGCTTGCTGTTAAAAGCAGGACTGCAAGTATATGGCTTGGTTTATCTGCTTTCATCTTGAGAGACTCGAACTTTTTGTTACCTCAAGATCAGAAAAAGAATCGTGTTAGGGAAGTTAGAGTTGGAAAAGTCATCCTCTTTGCAGGCTGAGACCATTAGAATCAAGTAGGTTGACCTTTGCAGGAGCCTTAGTGTTCCAAGACCAAATTTAAACATTCTCTAAACTGATAAAAAATTGCTGATAGCCAAGGAATGCTTTTAAAAAAAAAAAAAAACATTTTAACAAGCAGGGAAAAATTAATATGATTTGAGGCTCAGCCCATCTGTTTTTTTAATATATTTTAAACTTGCACAAACTGAGCGTAGGTTTCCAGACAGCAACCCTTGAATTTGAGATTTGAATATGAGCAATTTTAAATTGTTCTGACTTGTTCTTACATTTGAAGAATTGGAAGTATGTTTTTTTGCATAAGCACTGCTATGGTGATATGGAATGAAACAGTGGGACCTAAAATAATCTTAGGTGACAGTAGTGTAAGGAAGAATGTTAGTTAAAGGCCACCCTTCTGTCTTTTAGTTTCTTCAGGTATAGATTGGTGGCATATAGGCCAGAGATGGTGTCTCAGTTTCTGTATGAAAATAAGACCTTTCTAGTGTAGAGTATATATATATATTCTTTTGCACTTGATACTCTTTCCTAATTTTTAAATCACATTTGTAGCACTTTTCTCATGTGCGGTTTCAGAGACTGTGTTCTGCATACTGTTTTTTTTTTTTTTTTTTTTTTTTTTTTTTGGTCATTGTGTGTACATTGCCATTGATACAGGAACTGTTTCTGTTTAAGCAATGTGTTTATTTATGTATCTTGAATGTAGAAATCAGCATGGCTTGCTTCTTGCCAATATTCATTCTTTCAATTTTTTTCTTAGGATGCAAAATATAAATACACAATAGTCTAAGATGTGAAGGGAAGTTTTACAGGCAAAGTGGAAGGAAAGAAATTTGGAAGTGTTCCGTCCTTTAGTAGAAAGCCGTTCTTCCCACAATTGTACGACTTGACCTTCCTCTGAACAATGTCACTTCCATACTGTCTGCCATTCCTTCATGGATATTATAGCTTCTCAATATACTCTTTAAAAGACTTTTTAAACACTAACTCTTATATTAGGATATTTACTGGCCTCTGGGTCGATTAGGAAGCCTGTGATAGAGCAAGAAGTGTGTGAGCCAGACTGCTCCATTCCTGTCTTCCTTCTCTGTCCCCTCCTGCGCTGCTTTGCCCATGTCTTTATTTTGCACACAGGTTATTCCTAATTATGGACATTGTGGTCTCAGCAATTTCCAACTGCGTTTTAATAATTCAACACACTCAATACCTGTTTTTTTAAGATTGTGAAAATGAGATGCTTACAAGGCACTGGTTTGCTTGAAATGTTTGGATCGTTTTAAAGTTTTCCCTTAGTCTGTTATGTGCCAAGTCAACCTCAGATCCTAAGTAAGCTTTTCCACATCCTCCTGCAGTTCTCTGGTTGAAGTCCATGTTTTGCCAATATATTCATCCCCTGGAAATAGTAATTCCTTAGCTCTTGCCTTCCTAGTCTGGTCTAGCAGGTGTACAATGAAGTGCTAGGACATTCTTTGCAAGTCCACATTGCTTTTCTTCTCTCCTCATTATAGCTCTTAATGTGTGTAAATCTGTTACAAGCAATTTAAATGGTAGGCCTACATGAATAAGGAAATTGCATATCATGTATAGATTTCTGTCAGTTCTGCAAGTGTTAAAAACCTTTCTTGTCCTGCCTTTAGTCAGTTAAATTTGATCTAATTGAATTCCTGTCGTCTTCTAGTCTTTCCATCAACGAGGTCAAGAACTTTGCATTCTCTGTGATGGAGTTAGCTTATATTGGATTTAAGAAGTAACTTCTAAATAGTCCTTATAATAGATTGCAGAGACTGGGAGGACAAGCAGTTAAATCCCTGATTAGCTGTTCTGCCAGAGAAGAATAGCAATGAGTCAAAACTATGGCTATCTTGCCAGGCAAGAAACCAGTGTTATTCCAAGGGGCTCTTTTTAAAGCACTTTTCCCTGGTAGTCGTAAGTAAAGCAACATCTAAGCAGACAGAACATCTCTCTTAAAATGAAATATGATGCTGCAGGGTGCTGGTAAAAGAAAATACTATTTCTGGTTCAAGTCGTTTGTAACAGATCATGGCTATTAAAACCCTTTGTCAGTCGAATGCATCAATATTGACTGACTGGTGGCCGCTGGGGGTCAGCGGGAGCATTAGCTAGTCAGATCCCTGGAAGGCTTGTGAGGGGCTTCTCCGGGCTGGTGTTTTGTGGCAGAACAAAATGTGTGAATAAACTGAGTTAAAAGACTATTTGTAGATGGTGAGGCTGACTGGTCCATGCAGTTTTGATTGCTGTGTGTGAAACATGTGGGTTAATCTCTAAAAGGGATAAGGAATTCCTACAGTATCACTCTAAGAGTTAAATAAAATGCAAAACAAGCTACCAGTGTGAAATTCATAGCATAAATGATGCAAATACAGTTATAAAGTCTGCATGAATTTTTAATTGTAGTAAAGGGGTTCTTTAGAGTCAAGTCTGTGTGGTTAATGTGGCTATCATCAGCATGGGTCAAGGCTGTGATTAACAAATGCTGTAGTCTTTATTTTTTAGATTAATGTAAGATTGTCTCTTAAAGTTACAGTAGATTGAGTCCATATGTGCTTTTTTTGGTGACTTGACAGATATTTATAACAAGATATCTGAATAAAGAGAGGCTTGCTCTTTTTCCTCTGCACTCTCTCTTCCCATTCAACACTGGATCTGAAAGTGCGCATGGGCTTGTGCATCATTGCTAGCAATAAAGATTGTGCAGTGGGGCTGCAGGTCCTTTTTGCTTTTTTTTGGATGTATGGTTTAAAAAAAAAAAAAAAAATTGGCCCCCCTCCCCTGCAGAGGAGTAAAGCATAACATGAATCTTTGGGGAACTTTTTGTCAGTAAAGGGAACAGGCGGGAGGAAATGAACACAGAAGAGATTTGTGGAAGAAAGAGGTGCCATCTTCGTACTGTTATTCTCCTGGCTATAACTGCACTTTGCATTTTATGAGGTCTTGGCTCCGTGGAGTGGGAAGGGCCGAGGCAGTTGCTGCGCAATTGGCCCAGTGGCTGGGCTGCTCCCGCTTGCCCGCCGCACGCAGGGCTATGGATCTGTAGCTTGTTTGCCCGTGTCGCAGTAGCAAAGGTTGTTACGGGAGAACTCGGAGGAGCGTGTGGGAGATGGCTTTGAGCTGCGTTTGCGCGTGGGCCAGCTGCCTTGCTTTGCATTAGGCTGCTGCTGTTAACCCACGCAGCCAAATGCTGCTGCTTTGGGTGTGTCTTTGGGGTTCAGACGTGCCGAAAGGCTGAGTCTTGAAACGGAGCTCAGTAAGTGCTGTGCTGGGAAAATACAAAGCAGCAAAACTGAAATGCTTCAAGGTAGGCAGCAGCGACTGCCTGGGTGCGTCCAAACAGGCGGCCAGTGCTGGTGTGCGCTCGGAAGAACAACGCGCCTGTGATTCCCTTGCCGCCACCCGAGTACGGCGCTGCCCTGTCTCCGAAGCACATCCTCCAAATACAGCCAGGGATGTTTCTGAAAGGTTTGGATGCTCCAGTGATGAGCACTAAAGAAAAGCTCAGAAATAAATTAGTAGCTCTTATTCAGGAAGAGCATCACAGATAGGTTGTAAAATAAGTATAGTCTTTGTAGTGAGGCTAAAAGCAAGTATTGAAATGCTGCTGGCAGGGGGTGCTGACTGTCATGTAGGCTGAATGAAGTGTCTTACAGAAAAGAAAGTAGCGTGTGATAATGTAATTGAACACTGTATAGAAATGTGTCTCTACAAAGCGGGAGGGAGGGAAGCATTAAGTGAAGGTTGCAGAAATACATCTCGCTGACTCCTAGTGTTTGTCTAGGTGACTTGAATTTTTAATCTTTGTGATAAAATGCAACTTTTTTTTTTTATTTGTAAATAAACTCAAAGGATTACAGTATGTTCAGTAATATCAGGTTACTAAACTTACCTGGTTTTCCTTATGAAATGAAGGCAAGTGACTTGCATTTGAATATTTCCTGGCAAAGTTGGAAACCTGCTTATAAGTGAGGGTAGTTAACTGCACGTTCTTAGACAGAAGCTTTCTTTTTCTTTTCTTAAATATTTCATGGTAGCCTAGCATATACCAGTTCTAAACCCTATTTTGTACTTCTAGATACAATAGTTACGCAAATAATCATAATTGTGTTGTGTTGGTAAATAAAATGTGCTTTATTACATATCCTTAATTAAAAAGTGTAAAACTAGTCTACAATCCATTTTGCAAACAAATAGGGGTAGAAGTGGGTGGAAAATGTTTGTTGGTCACCAGCAAAACAAAATATAAGCACTGAAACCATGTACAAGGTTTTTATCTTTTTATTGGTTCCTTGTGCTAGTAAGAGTCACCTTAAAGCCTGTGTGTTTCCATATGATAAAAGTCTGTGTTGTGTAGCAGACGTGATGAGCAGACAAAGTCAACATTTTATTTTATTTTAATTCCTTCTAGCCTTCAGGAAAGAGAACAATCGTTCAGCATGTCCATTAAAGAAACGACTGCCAAAGTAAGTACGTGTCAGATGTCAGTTCCTCAGCAGATTTAGAGAAGCAGATAGTACCTTTCTAACCAACTTTTCATATTTTGGAAAATTAGTTTTGTGGATTTCTTCTGCAAATATTTAACATATAAATATGCTTAGAAATGTACTTAAAAACAAAAAAGCAAAAAAAAAAAAAGGAACTTAAATTTGAATTTGGGCAAAACACAGAGATTGTGCTTAAAGAAACAGGTGGAGAACTCTGCTTCTTGCTCCAGGTTTACCAGTGCTTGCTAGCCTCAGTGTAGCAATGGCTATTTTAGCTTCATGAAAAGAAAATGAGCTGTGAACCTAATTTAATAATTTTTTGTTCTTAATACAGAGCCTCTTACCTTCCTTGTGCCTAGTTTGGTTGGTGTGAAGGAAAAAAATCAAGTTCTTCTCTCCCCTTGAAGAGAGTTACTTTTCTCTTCTTTTCTCTTTAAATAGTAATAAATTAGTAATCCAGCTCTCATGCTCCTTTAAAAATGTGAATAAAAGTATAGTAATGTATTTGACATACCTTTCTAATCATAGAAATTATTATTTTTCCTTTGGTTTTCTTGTTTTTCATGGCCTCCTTTCTAGGACAAAGCTAATAAGTTTTCTTTTTATATCAGAATAACTTAGTACCCCAGAAGTAGCATCTTTGCTTCAGAATTGTTTTAGAAGAAAAGTTCATTCATTGTATCTAATTCGAAGAGCTCTCTATAGAACAGGGAAGAGAAAATATTTCTGGGTTTGATCATTAATCATTTTATACAGTGAAATAACAGTGCTATTTTTCATGTTTTTTTTTTTCTCTAATAGTACTTTCCAAGATTGGTGAAAATTTTAGCCTGTATGTTCTATCTTCTGTGCTTGTCTTGACTGGCACTTTTGTGTACTATATATACTGTAATGTACTATAATGTCTGTATCTGATTACCCCTTCCTCTTCGTCTCCTGTTTTATTTTGAGCTCGTACTTCTCTATTCTTGTATTTACAAATGTCTTGGGACTGTTGGTATAGTCTATCATAATACACTTCTGCTGTCCCACCTGTTTTTTAAAGACTATGAATAAAGTATCAAGCAAAAGATTGTGATTGACCTACGTATAATCCACTAAAATTAATGGGTAATTTGGTACCTTAGAGTGATTTATTGTTTGAGTCACAAAAATAAGCTGCAGGTTTTGTCTTTCCCCCAAAAAATGTATGCATTATGTTTTGGTGGCCTATTTTACAGCGATAGTATCTAAAGATTTTTTTAAATAAGAGCTTATAACTTAAGGTAGCCGTATAGAAGTCTGCATGGTAGGGTTCCACAGGCTGTTCATTTCTTTAAATATTGAATAGATATTTCTTTAATTTCATTTGGTTCCTGTATAAAGGCTTTTTATTTACTAGGTAAAAAGAAAGTGCGCAAACAGACTCTTCCAAATCATTTATTATTTTATTTATGCAAATGATCTTATCCTGTTTTCCTCTCAAACTGATAATAGAGCTAGTGTTTTTAATGTTTTGACTGTGCGGGGGAAACACTGCACTGTCAAAGGCCTTTTCCTCTCTCCTGTGCCTCTAATATCCGTAAGGTGGTTTCTGCCTTTCTGCCTCACCTACGCTGTTTTCAGGTGAGGCTGCAGAAGTTAGAACTAGCACATTAACGAAGGGAACCATCTCCCTAACCCTCCTGCTCCGCAGCACAGATGCCGGCAGAGGCTCAGGAACATCCCCAACCTCCAGTTGCAGAGGAAGCGTCTCCGGGAGCGTGAGGAACTTCCTTTCAGCCTCTGGTCCCTCTTGTGTGGCCCCGTACCAGCAGTGCCAGGAAGCTTCCCAGCAGCGGCCGTGCTCCCGGAGTGGGCAGTGCTCCTTAGAAAGTGATTAAACCTCCCTGCTTGTTTGGCCTAATTGCCAAACAGCTGTCTAGGGGGGATGGCTTTAAGTTACTATGAGCATAGAATATCTTCGTGCAGTTTGCCTAGGATGAGTGATTCCTGATGTAAGTGCAATTTGCTGAACCATTCAATTATCCCTAAAGAGAGAGCACTGCTTGAAAAGAAAACATTAGAAACTGTAGGATTTATTTTGGAAATAAGCGACACACACAGCCTTGGGGTTCTTTAGGCATATTTAGCTTTTTTTTTTTTTTTTTTTTTTTAATGTGTGTGTGTAGTTCTTATTTATTTTCAACCATTTTAAGTAAATTATTAGGTAAGGTAGAAAGAGAAGGAACTAAGATAAAGTGAAATATCTGAGAATTTAAAAACTATTAGGTACAGAAGTGATGAGATGTATTTTTATGGTTAACAGATGCCCTAAGCTAAAGCAAGAGGGTATTAACTATTTAATAAGATTTACAATTAGTATCATATCTGAATTATTATGCTTTAATTATACAAATGGGCAACCCATTAGAGCTGTAGGGCTTTTCCTTTTAAAAAGCAAATTGATAGTGATACTTTTGTTAATATGTGTAGCATAATCATCTCCTAAATCAATCTTAAATCATCTCTTGTTTTTGAGGAAAGATATGAGGTGGGCAGGGAAACTTTCCCCTAGAGATTTCATTTCAAATCTCGTCTTTTCATAACTGGCCTGCACTTCCCTTGACCATTGCTTTACTCTTGCTTCCAATAAATGTAATTTTTTTTGAGTGTCAGCTACAATTTTAAGCAATCGCTTTATATCTGCCTTCAGAACAAGGGTATTTCCTACTACCTGGGTATAGACCTTACCTAGTTGTGTTTTTTTTCTGTTTGTACATTTTGCTTTCCTTTACAAGTGCTGCAATACAGGGGAAGAATGACATTTTTGAATGAGAGAATTGTATAAGTTGTGTACTGTACATAAGGATTTTTTAAGGTGGTTATGTTTGCTTAAATATAAAGTATACAGAAACAGGTGATGCTCCTTTCTTTTCATCTCTTTTCTCCTGTCGCCCTCCATGCTAATACCAGTTCTGATTTGTCTCTGGTAGGCTTCCAATGCCAAAAAAAGAGGCAGAGAGACCAGAACCTGATGCAACTGTATCTTTGTGAAACAAAGTAGCATATTGAGTTGGTTTAGCCTTATTTATTGCCTGTCCAGAGAATATCAATTGCTTTTTCTTTTGCAAGTTAGGACATGGGATGAGGTATCTTTGGCTAATAATAATAATAATAATAATAATCACAGTGCATTTTGTGTTTTGAAATATTAAGCACCAAACCTTGTTTTCCTTAAATTTCTCTGATTCCAGGCATCACTGAATTGTAATGTTCACAAACTGCCCTTTCTTCTAAATTCACCCTCAGTATCTAGTAGTGAAACATATTCTTTCTTGTGCAGGTAGCTAATGCTAGTGTTTTCTGTTTTTATAATGGACTACGTGTGGCAAAAGCCACAGAAATTCTGATTCACGTTGGATGTTTCAGCAAAGACATCACCTTTTGTTAAGCTTTGTTACCTTGCTGTAGGATATGTCATGTTCGTAAACCAAGAGCATTTGAAGCCCCATTTAAATTGCCTTGTATTTTTACATGAATGAATTATATATCATGGCTGTCTGCCTCAATCTAGGTTTGCGCAAGTCAGAAGTTCTGCAGTACTTTGAGGAGGGAAGTGAGTGCTATTGAGACTCAGCTACCAGCTCTACTTGAAGCCAAAATGCTGGCTGTTTCAGGTAAGTTTTAGATGATGGGACGGGCTAAGAGCTGATGAGGGGTGTTTTGGGGCAGTATGTTCACCCTCTTGTAGTTGAGTCTTCTTGGGCAAATGGTCATGGCTATGTCTGCCCTTGGCTGTGTTGCTTGAAGCCATTGCAAGTCTAGCAGAACCAGTCAACCTGGGCTGTGTCATGCCCTGTGTAATGTGCTTCAGGCCCTTCTCCATGGTGGGGAACTGTTGTCCGAGGGAGAGTGCTGGGTGGGAGGAATTACTCATATAAAGAACATGATATTTTTTGACAGGCAAAATTGATAAATAACTATCAATAGCTTGCTTAGCCTTTACAAGTTAACTGCCTACAGCTGTCCTGCTAAGAAGAGCCATAATAAATTAACAACAAAGGTATACTAATTACATGTATATGTTTTAAATGACACTTTAAAATAGAATACAATAATTGGCAGCTTCTGTTATTCAGATCGTTAAACAACTAATGTTGGCAGCAGAAGAGCAATTTGATCCTTGGAGCACTCGTGCATGTTATTTACAACCAGTAAAACATTAAAATGTGATTACAGAGTCTGATTCATAACAGCTTTACATGCCACTTATTTTGGATTACTGCGCTGTTTATTGAGGATGAAAAAGCAAAGCACAGTTTTGTCTCTAAGTTTGAAGAGGTAGTTCTTCTAATTCAACAAATTGTTTGCAAACGCATAAGTAGACATCTCTTTCTCTAGACACCTGCCTCTGAGGGAAAGCTGAATAGGATGGAATGTAGATTTTGGGTATTTCTAGTGTTACACTAATTTTTCTTAGCAATACACAGAAGAAAGTCTGGAGATTTTTTAATATATGTCAAAGGGATGCAATATAGGTATTTTTTTGGCCTCTTACTCTCAGCTAAAGATAAGAACCTCATAGCTGCACACAGAAATTTTTTAAGTGAAACCTTGCACAATATCATGTCATTAGTTTGCCACAGGTGCATAGTGGCAAACCTGAGCAAAACCCTAGAAGATTTGACCAGATCTTTTATTGATTGCTTTATTTTTCTGTGTCCAGGTGCAAGGTAAGCTGAGTCATCGCCCTCCTGTGCTCTTGGGCTGTTTGAATATAGCTAATTTTGGGCTGTTTGAATATAGCTAATTTTCTGGCTTTTAGAAACCAAGGTCAAAGTTTTCCCCAGCCATTTTATGACTTTCTGGAGATCAGGAAATTGAATGTGAAGCTGGTTCTTGCTACCAGCAGGAAGCAGTGGGCCAGAAATGTTGTGCCCCATTCTGATATTTTGGGAGAGCAAATGAGAAGTATGAGTGTGATTTCAAAAACATTCATAACAATACTTTATAGTTGTTAGCTCTTAAAAGAGGTTGCTTATATTGTAGGAGTGGATTCAAGAGATAGTTTAATGCCAGTGTTTATAGGAACTGTTTTCACAGTGCTGTGAGGATGATTGCCTCTGCATGCCTTTTAAGAAGTAATAGCACTATTTCTTGGTGTTGATAAGAAGCTCTACTTCTATTTTTATTCTTTCTGTGAAAAACTCTCAGGAATGTCACTAATTGAGTAGTGCAGTCTTAAACAAAATTCTACATTATTTTTCTGGGAATTTTGCCGAAATAAAATTTACTTTTTTACTTTGCAAATTCATATTGTTTGTATATGTGTTCACGGAACAAGTAATGATTGCTCGCCATGCAGTAAGTTAAAAGCTGTTAGCTCTGTTGCTTTAATGTGTACTTCATACAATATAATTCTTCCTTGATTTTTAGTGTGAATAAAGGTAAATCCAAAGACGTGTTAAGCCTAATTGTGAATTTGATGTAGTGGAAGATGGAAAGCACTGATGGTATTCACAGAACACCTCACTTCTGTGACTGCTTTCTTCAGGAAAATAGGCATCCAAGTGTTTTTCTGCCTTCGCATGATTTACTTCAAGTGAGGACAAGGTGGAGTCCTCCACTTCAAGGTGGAGGACTTTTCAAGAACATCTGGAAATTGGTTTTCATTCTCGAACCTGCTAATAAAAAAGACATCTCTCTGGTCTTCCGTGCAAAGAGTTGTTTGTTTGAGTCATATCGAGCCTGTGAAACTGCAAAGATACCTGTATGATAAGAAAAGTTCAGTGTAATTTCTGTCTTCTATTGACATCACTAAGGATCTGTTTAAAACTGAGCAAGGCTTTATGACTTTATATGTGGTTATGAAGACTTACTGATGTGGTTATGAAGACTTTTCAAGTCTGACAAGCTTCCATTTACCGCTCTAGGAAATACATTTTTACAGACATTATACCACAGTTAGTGAGTTACTCTCTTGCTGTGAAATGTATGGACTTCCAACTGCAGCTTGAAGGAAACCGTTTACTTTAAACATGTAATTGAGTTGTTTTGTTTTTTGTTTGTTTGTGTGGAGTTTTTTTTTTTTGAGGGAAGGAGAAAATAGAAGAAATACAAGTTAAAATTGAAATCTGGAGATAGGAAAATAGAATTGACTCAAAGCAGAGGAAGATGAAGAAACAAGGTAATATGTGTCTGAGATATTAAGCATATTAAAAATGCAATCTTTTTTTTCTGAAACTCAGACACAGATGAGAAGCAGTGCAATTTATTGTCTTTTTGTGAAGAGAAATTACCTGGGCAGTTTGTTGTTACTACTGTATGAGAAACAGATGGTGTTTGAGGCTTTTTGAGTCAACTAACAGTAGCATCAAAAGCAAAGACTTGATGCTAATGAATAACATAGGTATTTAGCACCAGATTTGAGGTTACAATATACTGTCTAAGGAAGGCCTGGTTGTTTTGGTGAATTGGATACAGACCTATGTCTTGTCATATCACATGACTGGCTCTGCACCTTCATGGTCTTGTTTCCAGCTGCAGTCTGGATCTAATGTGAGAGGCACATTGAGATGAATTCATCTTTGTGCCCATACCATAATTTTCTGCTCCAGCATACAGTGCTGTGTACCAGGTGCGTTCCTGCAACGATCAGTTTATCCTCTGCAAAGTAAATTTTGCCCCTTGGTATTATTACTAGTGACGTACTCTTTAGCAAACCTATAAACTCATTTAATAAATAATGCCCGTAAGTGTCCTCCCCACCCAAAAAAGGTCTAACCCATCACACAGGCCTCAGGCACCTATGCTGCTTGTCTTTTTATGCCATTTCCAAATGGGACTACCGGTGGCTGGCTATCACTGGCTTTCAGTGAACTTCAAAAGACAATTTGTTCCAGCTGAAGTTCTGTCATGATACGTGACTAGACAGCAGAAAATTTTTGCTTCTGTTGTGTCAGTCACTCGTGTAGTTACTTTTTTCTTCCCACTTGCCTAACCTGCTATCCCTGGAGGGAAACAAGGTAGAAAAATCTCTTTGGCAGCTCCTTTTCCTTCGTACTCTGAGAAGAAGTGTTAGGTGGAGAGCGCTGCATGGGGAAGGCTCTCCTAGCCTGTGAATAGGCTGCCCTGATGTCTTGAGGAGATGTAAGAAAAGGTCTTGCACCTCATGCAGTCTGTGGACTGGGCCTGACACCGCAGTGGCCAATAGAGATCACTGCCTCCCCGCCTCTCAGCAGATGGTGTCCGGGAAGCCTGGTGACAAAGCTCTCAAATTGAGTGCGTGCAGTTTGGATGCCTAAATATAGGTGTTGTGACTACTTTTCTTCCGGTTGTCTCTTTGGTTTCCTTCCTGTTGTGGTTGCTGAAAAGGCTGTAATGACTTCATGTGGCCATCCAGATCCCAGATCTGAGCTGTCACCCTCATCGTGTCCCTTTCATTGGCAGTGGCAGTATGTGGAGGGAGAGGAAGAAAAGAGAAGAAGTGGAAGAGAACAAGAGCTTGAGGGGCATAAGGTGACTGCAGGGTGTGAGGGAGGGAGAAATGGTTACGTGGGGAAGTCGGTGTGCAGACACGTCTGTGCAGCTGCGTGACCCTGGAGCCTGTAAGTCACTTTTACCTGGGCATCCTTTTATCATGCGCAGAGATGCGGAGGGAGGATTACAGTGAATTTGTGAAGGAGGACTGTGCAGAGTTTGCAGCGATTACTGGCTAACGCATGAAGTAAATTGTTGGGACCAGTGTGCTCCTGGGCTCATCTGTACGTGCTCATCACCCCACTGCGGGCACTTGAGGAGTCTCTGGTGGCCAGCCAGCTGTCAGTCACCACTGCTCTTCAGAATAGGCTGAGTCTCAGTTTTGTTGAATTGCCATCTCCTATCTCTCTGCCTTTTTCTCTTCAGGATTTTAATTTTATTTTTATTTTATTTTCACACAGGCAGTTTTTGTTTGAGTCTTTTGAGTTGCTGTTACTGTTTTAACAATTTTTGCTTTTGCATTTTTTTAACGGTGGATGACTTGGGCTATGATAGACTGCATGAGCTAAACAGCAGTTTTTTCCAGTAACGCTGAACTAAGGTCTCACAGTTGTCCTACACTGGACTAGGCGTATGGCCACTCATAGCTCAATCTCTAAAATTGGCCTGTAAGTTATCTTCGTGTGTGGTATTTTACCTTGTATTAATATATGGTCTACACAGGGTCTCGTCTTCCTGAGCTTCCGTGACAGTTTACAGGATTTGGATCCTTGGCTTAGCAGCTTTATGGTAGCCCAAAGTCTGTTGTAGATTAAGTTGAGACTGACATCCTCACACTGCAGCTCTCAAGTAAGGAAGATGTGACTGGTTTTCTCTCCCTCCGTTCTCCTGTGCTTCATGGACTGTGGGTGCAGATCAAGGATTGCACCTCTGCCAACCTCAGCGGTTTATGTGTCTTCAGAATTGTCTGGACTGGTTGATACCACTGTTTGATACTACTCAGAGAACAGCAGAAAGGAAAGCAAATCTTCCCTTGTGTGTGCTGTGGTTCCTTTGCTGTCTGGATACAGGTTAATAAGAGTATTAACCTGTTATTATCCCGTTTTATTATTATCCTGCAACCTCCTATTAACCTTACTGTTAAGAGATAATTGCTGTTCCCCTGTGTTTGAAAGGGTGTTTCTGGAGAAAAGCATCATTTGTTTTTTGGACTCATGAAGCATAATTTTGAGGGCTTTTCTGTGGAAAGTTTTCTTGAAAAACTCCTGCAAGAACCTTCCATCTGCCTTGTCTTAACTGATTTTATTTTCCGAGTTGCTCAAATGGGGATTTCTCGGTTGCTCTGTAACCCCCTATTCAATCCTAGTTCAAGAGAATTTTTCCTCCAAAAGTGTGTCTTTGGGTCTCTCAATTTCTTTTAAGTGGATCCTCTTACTTTGCCTCTTCAGAATCACATAAATAATTTTGTTGCACTAGGTATTTCAGAAGTGCAGTCAAGTGTTGTCTTTTATAACTAAAAATTCTGACTTTAAAAGTTTTGAACTTCTATGAAATATTTTAGGAGACAATAAGCATGTACCTTTTTTTTTTTTTTTTTCCAGAACTGCAAACACATTGTCACTGCTTCCAAAATATTGTGCTTCTGTCATGTTTTTAGCTTTTCTCTTCTCTTCGTGAGAAGTTGAATTATATTTGTTTTCTTCAAGTTTTTTGATGCTGGAATCAATTTGTATTTTCAGTGATCACAAGTTGGAAGATTTTCAGACTTCAGTTCTAGTGCCAATGATGAATACTGTGATGGTATTGAGCTGAAATACCTCTAAGTAGAAATTCCTCTGCACTTTTATGTATTATTAAAAGAAGTTTTAGTCTTTCAAGAATTTATTTGCAGATAAAGTTGGATAAGGACCTCTCCATGAATTTCTGTTTTCAAGCTAATACCCAGTATGTAAATTTTACTGTTGTGCAAAAATGGCTCCCGTGTTTGATCCATAGTGGATCTGCCTTCTGTACAGTTGGGATGTGTCTCAGCTGCTAGTATAAATGGAAACTATGAACGCACATAATTGGTGGCATAAATATGACAAAAACTTGCATTAAAAACCTTGTGGACCATTGACCCTGTCTTGAAGGAGGAATATTTGACAAAGCTTAAATAGAAGCATGTTTGCTAGCATTTACAAAATGGGACAGATTTCACAGTATATTTTTAATTGATTTGTCATTGGCAAGTAGTATCAAAACAATGAGATGCTAGTTTGTGGCTACTAAATGGGCAACAATCTGTCTGATACAGTAAAATCTGGCAATGACTTGTTAAAAGGGGCATGAATTTAAATAAAATGGAACTCTATATAAAGAACTTATACTTCACGTGCACAATAGTATTTAGCTGTAGTATACAGACTTATTGGAAGAATTCTGGGAAGAGAGAAAATTATTTATGACATAAATGAAGACTATTTATTTTAGATGACGACACTATTTATTTTATATTGTATAAAAGAGAGAGAAAAAAAAAACTACTTTGTGCCTGGGGATATTTTTTTCTTACTCTTTTTCTTATTCAACTCCGTGTGGTTTGTTTTGCTTGATTTGGCTCGTATTTTTGGCATTCAGGTTAAGCCATTGCAGTTTATCTGATGTCTCTATGTCTGGATGAAGCCAGAATGAAATCTTACCCTGCAGATTTTGAGTTCTTAAGTAATCTTTATGTATTCTTGTAACCTTTTTTTTTTTTTTTTTTTTTTTTTTTTTTTTTAAACTTTTTTTTTTTTTTTTTTTTTTTTTTTTTTTTTTTTTTTTTTTTTTTCTGTAAACCTTAGGTATTGCTATTTTAATTTCTTTAAGATTTCATTCTGTATAGGAGCTCACTTTTTTGGAGTTTTGCTAGACTGCAGAAAAATTGTCCCTGACTTCTGTTTCATTTTGGTTTTGTCAAATGCTTCAATGACTATATTCCCAACTGGCATGCTTCCCCCACATTTGTACCTATGTTATGCTTTACAGAATTGCAGGTGAGACTTGTAGAAGAATTTCAGGTTGACTGCAGCAGACTGTAGTTTAGGAGCATAGAAGGCAGAATTTTTGAATCTGACACTTTAGCTACTCCCTCAAAATTAAAGCCTTTTTTGTTCTTGAACCACATCCCTTGGCAGTCTGTACAACAGGGTCTCCCCTACAGAAAGCTGCTGACATTCCCGGCACTCTGGAGAGAGAGGAGGATTTGAGAGAGGAAAGGACTCCAGAGGGCAAGATTAAGGTTGAAGTTTGAACTGGGGTTTTGTTGCAGTCTTTTGAGATAACAGTAAGGTTGAACCTCTCAAACTTAAGTGCATGAACTCAGCTGCTTAAGGCAGTGTATTTTAAGAGCTCTTCACCCTATTCAGAGCAGCAGGTGCTTGGGATTAGTGGTAAAGGGACAATATGACTCTTCAGTGCAGTACTTGTAATGAATTTGGCTCATGTGAGTGTTTTCAGATTTTATTATAATCCCAACTGTGTTTCACATGATTATTTTTATTTTTTTTTCAGTGGAGTTGATTATATCTTCCAAAGACTGTTGCTTCTGTGCATTTATTCAAGTTTAAACTGAACAGTAAGATACCAGTAAGGCGATAAACTTTATAGCATGTACATTTATAAGCAATTTTCTGAAGTTGTAGATTTCCCCTTTGTTGTACCATTTTGTGTATGTTCATACATATATGCGCTTCAGTAGTATCACTATGAGGCAGAAGGAAGGATGGAGACAGTGGCGTTTTGCTGTTCTGCCCCCTTCGTAGAATGCCATTATTACGTTTCAGAGGTTTTAGTACGGACAGAAGCTGAGCTTTTAGTTGTAATTTCTTTTATATAGTATATATTTATTTATTACTTAACTTTGTTGGCTCTATACAAATTTTCTCAGTGAACAGTCCTTTTTGCTTCAGTGATTTAGACTTTCCAGGGAAGAGAAGTCCTGACTTTATTTATCTAATGTCATTCAGCTAGAGTTCTGTCTAATGGAATAGCTATGTAAAAATTCAATAAATTAATGCTTATTGTGTACATGTAGGAAAGCCAGTAATTTCATCATTAAAAAAAAAAAAAAAACTTTAACAGTCTCAGAATACTAGCAGAATAAAATATTTCGGGAAATGCCTGAAGAATGTTTTAATGGTATCCAAAGTGACTTTGGCTATCAACAAAAACAAACAATCAAACAAACAAAAAGTCTCCCCCAAACAGGACAGTGTGTTTTTAAATGTTGGCAGCTAGAGGTTATATGTATTAATTTTTAAATCAACTTTCTTGTGGCATTTAGAAACTGTTATTTTGGTTGCTATGATTGAGGTCAGAAGCCCAGTGATGACACTTGGTCATCTTGGGGTACGAATCTGTAAATGCTCTTCTGAATTTTCAGTACAGCCTCTCAGACATTTTTGCTGTCAGGGATATCTACATCAGGTAATTTTGGCTTTTGGGCATATATCTGGTGTCATTTCCTCATAGGCTCTGTTTTGATATCAGCTTCCCCTCTGGGATTTAAGATCCATTCAGTATGTATAAAACTTTCATGTGTAATACCATACCTTTCTCCTTGCTGGCTTCTGAAGTGTTAGAGAAGGCTCCAGCTTCCGATGAAGAATCTCCTGTCCCCATGTTTTATTGAGGATCTGGTGCACTGATGCTTGGGATCAGTTCAGGTGCAGTAAAGATGCACTGTTTAATTGTAAGTCTTGCAGCCTTAGAAACATCTGAACATCTGCGTTTTTTTTTTTTTTTCCTGAGGATTTTTGCCCTATTTTTCTGCTACATTCTAACGATTTTGGAAATTGTTTAGTTTTTTGTGGGCTACAACTGGCAGACAGGATTTTAGTTGAGAAATGGCGAAGTAGTAGTTTTCAACTTTTAATATAAAAGAAGGCAGGCTCTATTTAAAAAGAGGAGTTGGCTTGATATTACATTGCCTGTTATGACTAAATTAAAAACAAACAAACAAAAAAACCAAACCAGGCCACTGTACTTGGCAATCTCTTCCAAAATTTGGAAAAGTGCATTCTGCTTTTGGCACATCTGCCTGTGTGTGGCCCAGTGGAGCTGGCAGCGAGATCTCTTTCAGGCTGAAGGCTGTAAAGCCTGGCCCCGAGCGTTCCCGTCGCTCCTGCGCGCTGCGGGAACGGGGCTGCTGTCTGCAACCGGAGGCAGTTTGCAGTCTCCTGACTAGCGTAAATACCGGCATCTAGTTTTGCACCCCTGTCCTGCAGGAACTGAGCGGCAGCCCAGTGTTTCTCTTTAAGATTTTGTGGCCAACACTTTTGAGAAAGGGAAGTAATCCTGCAATTTAGGAAACTCTGTTGTGGTTCTGATGTTTTGGAATGTATCTTATTTTTCTAAAATAAACTTTTGAACTTGTTATCTATAAGCAGTGCGTTACTATATTCTTCTGCGGGGGGAAAAAAGGTAGCTGAATAACTGAAAATGCTGGTGTTGCCAAGTTATTTCAGGAGTCTGAAATGATTGAATATACTCGGTGGTCTGAGTGAGGCATCCTAGATGTGTGACTGGATGTTTGTCTCAAAAATATTTGCATCATGGCTAACTTTGTAAATGTTAACTGCCTTTGCTTACTAGATCAAGCTGCTATTTTTTTTTTTTTTAAAGTTAGGACAATGCTGGAGCTCTGTTGTACTACAGATTTTCTGTCAAGTGTCTACAAGTCTACATGGAAATGTTTTCTCAGTATAAATATTCTGTTGGTGCATTTTTGTTTCATAAAAGAAATAGCTGAGTAGTTGAATAGTCATTTAAAAAGAGACTTGTATAGCTGCATATGTAGCATAACAATAGTTACTACTGCTTAAAAATGATTTAGTAGCTGAACACTTCTCCATCCTTAGTATATTTATACCGAAGACTTCTCTATAAAGCAAGGCAACATGCCTATCCCTGTTCTTACAAAACAGTGTTTGAGAAGGATTAAGTGGCTAATGTTGTATGCTAGTGTTACCTCGCTGGCGGTCAAACTTCTCTTCCATGTTCAAAGGAGCTGAACGTGGTTGTTTTTTTTTTTTTTTTTTTTTTTTTTTGAAAATCCAGAGCAATGTGAGCTGCCAATGCTGAGGTATCCTGCCAGTCTCTGGTGTCCCATGCTTCAGGGAGAGCCAGATGTGGAGAGCTATTATCTTTTAAATATGCTCGCTCAGAATTTTCTTCTCATTTTCCTTTTAGTTGCTGCATGCCACTTAAGAAATGTGATGTTGTCATTTTTGAACATCTTTCTCGTGCTTGGTATGAAAAAGTGCATGATGCCTCCTGGTTCAAGGAGAAATATTTGAGAGTCTAGCAGATTGATAGCATCCTTTTCAAAACCACTGTGAGTTAAGGTGTCCTGCAAAACCTGGAGACGGTCTGAGTGATTACAGTACAATGATCCATGAATTACACTGTAACGTTTTCTGCAGGGCAGGCCTTTGAAATAGATTTTTTTTTTCCAAAAACGTAAATGGTGGCAATACAAAAAAGACTATTTCTCAAATGTATGAATTTAAATCTCTACTATTATTCTTTTTGTAGTAGGTTAACAAAATGAATGGTTGCAAGCCATTCACTCTTACTGCAAAAGAGTCAAATAAGTGCCTCTCTTTTCTGATGTGGTCTCTAAGTGGCTTTTGGAGAGTGTAGTTGCTTAATTTCCCTGTTTTCTGTGTAACCTACTGATGTTGCAAATATCTGCTTCATTCTCTTCCTTCCTCTTCTCCCTCTCCCGAATGAACATACAGGAAGTAATTTTGGGACTGCTAAGAATCTGACAGAAGAAATAAGATCATTAACATCTGAGAAGGAGCGGCTGGAAGGACTTCTCAATGAGCTGTTGGTGTTGAGTGCCAGAAATGTTCAAAAATTAGAGAGAATTAAAGAAGATTATAGCAGACTGAAACAAGAACTTGAGCAGGGAGAGACTGCCTTTGGTAAGTAATTCATAGGCAATTACAGCTTTTGTTCAATTGTGGGCATCTACAAGTCTGCTGTGTGTGTTGAGCCACCCTGCATTTCACAAAACATACACATTTTTAGGCGAGCATTTGGCCAGGAGCTAGCTAAGCAGTGTGCTGCACATGATCTTCAGCTTTGTCTGGTTGGTGGTGGGGAAGGGGAGGAGCATCCTGATGAAATACTGGTTTTGAGATCTCTCTTAGCCCAGTTCTCAAATGTGTTGTAATAATGATGATGATGCCCTGCATATATTCACATACAGTGAAATACACATAAATGATCTTTTAGCTGTAAGCAGTGGGTGATGTTGAATGTACCAGCAATAGCAATGTATTTGATAAGACTTTGCTCATGAGCTGAAAGGGATGCATGGTTCTAAGGAAGGGCTTTATTTAGATTTATGACTGGGAGGAGAGGGTTTAAACTACTTAACATATACAGCTTGCATATGCCCATAAGCAGTACTTGGGTTGCAGTGTCATAGTGGAATTGCAGAAGTTTTCTGCAATTATGGGAAGAACTACAGACAAACTTAACAAAGTAGCAAGGCCCCTGGGCTTGGCCGATCCTCTCTGCCTAAAGTCCCCCCTCCTGAAGCTATTATGCAGATAAAGTGGTCTTGCTGCTTGATTTAAATGCTACTCCGACTTTTAATTTACTGATTACAAAAGTACAGTTACTGTGGTTACCTCTAAACAACTAAGTATAAGCCTGAGGGATTGATTAAAGCTCTAGAAGTTTGAATGTCTCTGTTTTTTCATGATCCTGTGGGCCAGAGGTTGGCTGAGGACAGTAGTAGTGCCTCAGATTTAAAAGACTATGAAAGCTCTTCATAGGCAAACAGGTAGGAAGGGTTATCTTAGCAGCAAAATTAATGCCCTTTAAAATACACTGAATAATACATCTGTAGTCCTATATGAGAATTTACTTTGTTAGAAACTAGATGGGTAAAATTTTTTAACAGTATTTCTCAAAGAGGTATGTTAATACCTAAGCAACGTTATCCAAAAGCACACTGTGCAATGCTTCTCCTTGCTTGGATTTGCAAGGGGTGGAAAAAATTTTTGACCTTCTGCGCCATCTGTTTTCTTGTTACTTTGTTTCTAGGACAATGAAATGCACGTTTTTTGGGAAACGCTTCTTATTTGTACTTTTATTCAGCAGGGTTTCTGGGAATAAAACCTATATGAGACTGTTGCTGAAGCAACAGAACTGGTAGCAGTTCAGAGACTCTTTTTCCTTGCTTTTATGTAGCTGAAATGAAGTGTCATCTTGTTCTGACCTCTACTGTCCTACAATTTATGGCAATAAATTGCGAAACGCAGGATGTTTACCAAGCAGATGATTTTTTTTTTTTTTAATTTATTGTGATTCTGTAGGATTTGGAAGAGAAATTCGTGTGTAAAATAAAACTCTGTTAAGCACATCCTCTTCAGAAAGATATAGATTGAAATCTCAGATGGTCCCTTGTCCTCACCTCTGCCCCTTTTGCATGTCATCTACACCATTTTCTTCTTTAAAGAATGGAAACTCCTTTAGGTTTGAGAACACTAGCAGGACATTGATACCAAACATTTAATTACAACACCAACAAAAATAGCCTTCTGTTATGCTCTGGAAAGCTGTAAACACATCGTATCTTAAAGGAGACACCCACTTTTATGAACTGATTGTTGTTTTATACAGGGCTTTTATGTTTGGAGCATAAAGCATAAACAATGGGAATAGAAATCTCTTACCATGGGATAGATTAAGCCATAGATAGTGTATGATGGTCTAGGAGGTTTTTGCTGTGGCTGCTGCTGCCTTTTATTTTGCTGGATGCTGCACCCTGTTGTCTGTTGTGGAATGACTGAGAATGGGCTTGTTTTTGCGGGTTGATTGTTGCAGTTTGCAACTTCTAGCAATTGAAAAATTAAATGGACAGAGCTAACCCTGGCAGGAGTGGTCCAAGTGCAGCGGCACAGCCTGGCAGGTTTTATCGCTTTCTGTTATCTGCAGATATTATAACTAGTTTGGTTGCGGGCCAAAGCCACGTTGCTGCTGCTGCGCAGGGCACTTGTGCTGGGGAAGGTGGCGGTGCCTGCGCTGCCCGGCGGCCCCTGCTCCGCACTGCCCGAGCGGCGCTGCTGCCGCTGCCACGCGTAGTAAGGGAGTGCAGGGGCACTTCGGGCTGAATGAAGTCAACATGTGAAATCAGTGTCTGCCACAGACTGGACAGAGGTGATTGGAAGATGCAGAGCACCCGGTCCCTACGTCTTCCCTTCCTGCAAGGCTTGTGCTCATTTAAGTGAGTTAGTGGGTTGAAGTCGCTTTCACTGTATGAAGGATATGCTTCGTTTTTATTCTGGCGGGGTAAATGGATTGACTGGATGCCATGAGCAGTTGTCTGCTCTCATTCTTGCTTTCATATGATTTCCAGGCAACAATCTTCTACTTTCTCTATTTCAGGAGCTCTCCTTCTTTTCACTTAGAGCTCCTTAAAACCTTCTGCATGGATATTTCTACATGCAGCCATCTTTGGACTTCTACACGTAGCCACCTTGGACTGTTGTCTTTTGTGCCTGTGAACTTCTTAGTAAACTTACTTTGAAATGGCTGTTGAACTGGAGATAATGTCACTTTGTCTAAAGATATCTTTTTTTTTTTTTTCCCCCCCCTTCAGAATAAAAATATGGAGCACTAAAATGTGTGTATGTGTTTGTCTCTTGTGGATAAATTGGTCACCATTTTTTTCCCTTCATTAATAATTGTTGATTTCTCACGGTAATGTCGATATAAGAAAGCAGACGTCAAGGGAAGGGACTTAATCACACAATAATCAGAGCTGGAATTTTAAATAGGACGCGTCATTAGCATGTTAATGAATTTTCTCACTTTGTGCCAGCTGCCCAAGTATAAAAGATATTGCAGATGTAGTGCAAAAATCAGGCTTGGCTTACTATGCTGGGAGCTGTCAGCGTTCTCTACAAAGGAGACTTGATAAAAATCCTTTAATATTTTTAGAGATGCTCAAAGATATTTTTTTTCCCTTTTGGATAATAGAAGCATCAAAAAGTGACTTATTGATTAGTACTTTAGGATGAATAATACTAATTTGCCCTTTATATAGTAACTTTCTTTTGAGGGTGTCAGAGCACTTCCATAGGCGCGATCTGCTATTATTGCCATTTTACACATACAAAAACCAGAGAGGCAGAGAGGTCATGTAATATTACTTGAAATGGTAGTAAAGCCAAGTTTCCTGACTGATGCTCTAGCAGGTAGAATTAATCACTTTAAATAAACAGACCTGAAATTAAGTGATACTTTGTGATGAGCTTTACATTCTTCTTGACCACAGGGATTTCTATAGCCTTTGACATAGTGATTCTGAGAAAATCACTGAAGATCGTGTGCTTTCCTGTTGACCAGGCCTCTAATAGGAAGTAAAGGGCTCAGTTATGGCAAGGAAGGTGATTGCTTTGCAGCCCAGAGCAACCAAAGCCTTGCTCCAGACAAGTGAAACTTAATTACTTGCCTGTCTGCCAAGCTGCTGGATAACACTTAAAAATCCTGGCTTGCACTGATTGGCGTTTCTAACCTGGGCCTGGAAATGAATACAACCCTCTTGTCTCCAGTTCCTCATTACCAATATTGAAGGGCAGGTCTGTTGGCTTCGAATCCCTTTTCTAGCTGCACTCGGCCAATTCCTGTCCCTATCGCGTACACTTTGGGGAGAATACCTACTGGTGAGTAATGTATGCACAAAACTAGGGGGTCCTGCTTCGTGATCTACCTCTTTTAGGGTGACCTTGCCAAGTCACTCGAACTAGGATTTCTCTACAGAATGGATTTATAGAGGAAATATGAAGTAAAGGCCATCATGTGCATCAAGGCAGCATACTAATTCTTTTTATAATCATTGTTTGGAAACTGATATTTCATTCTTTACTGCTGAACTCTCATTGACATTACTGAGAGCTTTATCGCCTTAGAAAATGTTTGTGTTGGTCCTAAAGCTCTTAACCAGCCTGCTTGTAGAGTGGCTGAGCTTTCCTGGAGGTGAACAGATATATTTATTAAATAATGGATTGGATGTAGCAGAGGGGTAGCTTAGGAAACTGGAATTTTCCTTTCTGAAATGCATGTAGCGTGCTTGTACACGGTATCTCATAGCTATTTGTCCAATACCTGAAAGGAAACCAATCCAGGTCCGTTATTTATTTATTTATTTATTTTGAAAAGTATGCTTGGCTAATTGGCTTATTAAAACTGAAGTGTGGCAAAGTTTGTTCCATTTTTATTGCCCCTAAAATAATAACAGAAATTCTCCTTCTCTCTTTGCAGTCATTGTTCAAAAGCTCTATATTTGGCCCTTACACAGGATGAAATTAATTACTCTGAAACATAGCGTTCTTGTGGTCAACAGAAATCACTAGAGGCGCTACTTAGAATAATACTGGCTTTGTGTTTCAAGGTTCTTGTGAAAAGCAGGTTTTCCACTTCCTGCAGAAATGTATAGGATGTGATTTACCAAACTGATAATGAGCACTTACTGTAAAGTATTTTTATTCCCTTTTAAAGGCACAGCTTTATTCTGACAGATTCATCAGCAAAAGTCTGATAACAGAAGTACGTGTGTAGTGTTTCTCATTGGGAAACCTTTCTTTTTTAATTTAAATATTTGCTTTTAATAGTAGCTCTTATATGAAAGCTCTCCTAATTTCATTTCTAACTTTGATTTTTGTAATGCTTTTTGGAAAGGTCTAAAAACTATTAAAATTCCCTAGTAGTCTTAATTATTTCAGAAATATCATTTCAGCATCTGTTTGTGCTATGAAAAAAAAAAAAATCCTTATTTTCCTTTACTGATTTCCAGGTTATGTTAGTATTGTGTTTCAATGTTGTTTTTTTTTTTCTGCACCAAATAGGCTTTCTGTATTCTTTCCAGAGTTCATCTCGTGTCTGAGTGATTATTTGATTTTAAACTGAAAAGATGAACCTTTTGATTGCTTCTGTTTAAATAAATCATTAAAGGAAAGGAGCACAGCATGTAAGAGATGGGCTTCCATGAGGAAGAAGCTGTTCTGAGTCTTACCGGGCATCCACTTCTCATGTGTGCAAGGTCACTGTTCCACGTGTCTTAAGTATCTGAAATGCTGGTTGTTGCTCACGAGAGGTGGAATGGGGCATTTTTTTGCTTGTGTCTGTGGCCATCTCTCTCTTAACAGGGATCTTGTCAGCTTTAGCTCACTTTTGCTCTATTCAGCTTTCAGAAAACGCATACAGTGCTAGGTGGTGGTGGAAGAAGCAGCGCTGGCGGTGTGGCCAGTCACAGCCTTTACTCTGGGTTGACATTCAACGGATGCTCCAAAGTAGCAGCCGGCAGCCATTTGTCAGGTCCTAGGGAAAAGCCAGGTCTGTGTGAAAACAGAAAACAAAAACCAACCAACGAACCCAGTGACCACAAAACCCTTGCAGAGCTCCCCTTGTCTTGGCCCGATGCAGTGTGCAGGATAGTTTTCTGCTCACTGCTGCTCTCTCTGCTGTTTCCTTTGAGAAACTGCTATTTCTGCTTTTGCTCTGAGTTGGGCTGTTATGTGCAGTACCTGTTCACTGGCTTTTCATTTGTAGTCAGCTCGATTCTGCATTTCTGCAGGCATTTGTAAGGTGCTTGGGGTCTTTCAAGTTAAGTACAACCAAATACTTCTTTTAGTCTTATAATTCATTAATGCATTTCTCTGTATTTCAAATTATTACCTGGCTTTGAGGGTCAGGTTTGGATTGCTCGTTTTCATTCCATGTTGTTCTCCCTCTCCCCCTGCTCCCCAAATCTATATAAAATAAGTTAAGATGGTTTTCTGATTAAGATCTCAGTTAAATAATTTTTACTGTAATATTTTAATTTTTGTGTTACAGAATTGCCTTTTTGCTGAATATAAGCTATAAGAATTTGATAATCTATAAAGAGTTAAGTTCTGCTAAGCATTTTCTACCAGCAAAAGTCAAGTGTATTTTTGGTTTAGACATTAATTTTGTCAGAATTGACTGGAAACTCATCTGTTTTAGCATAATTACATTTGCCATATGTCTTGAGTCACTTGCAATTGTCTTTCTCATAATGGTGATTATAAAGGTCATCTTGTTTGCTGTTTTTTTCGATATGTAAAATAGTTAATGACTTTTCATTTTAAAGGATAGAGGTTTACTTTTATATAAAAGCAGTGGAAGCACTAAATTTACGCGAGTTGTTCTGTATAATTAGATGCAAATATCTGTAATGCAGAGAATATGAAATGAGCATTCAGGCAACCTGAACTGCCAGAGCAGCTTGGTTCAAAGCCCACAGAAACCTATAGGAGTCTTTTGATCAGGCCATTTCTGTGTTGATGCTCAAAGGTGAACTTCTCTACCATTTCTTTCTACTGAGATCTGATGGCTAGTGATCTTTACTGAAATGTTTTGTACACCTTTGCAGTGCTGTCCTCTGCAGACAGCAGTAGAACCTGTCTGCATAGCAGAGTAATAATGCCTTAAATGTCATGGTATCAACTCTGCAGTCACAGAGGGAGCTGGGTTGCTGGTGTAAGAAAGGGAACTTGCTCCGTAGTTTCATGTTGGCTCTTTTCAGAAAGAATGGTGCAAGTCTACTGAAAGACCTTCTGCTATAGTGCAAGTTGGGGGCATCAAATCCAGTAAGTAACTCTCAACTCTGTCATGCAACATGCACCCTTTAATGTGCAACTTTGCATAAAAGCAAGCAATTGGTTCTTAAATCATCACACAACCTTTTGAAATGCTATTGCCAGCTATATAGTGAGGGCATTACACTTTTCTTGTGTGTTTGACATCAAATAATTCCCGGTTTGCCATCTACATTCTGGGTTTCTACATCACTTCTTTGTGTCAATCATTTTCAAACGATGGAGATGAAACAGCATAAATATGAAGCAACACAGCAATGAATTTGGAAGTATATATCACCAGTTTTAATCTTCATTCGATGCCATTTAGAATCATAGAATAATTATGGGGGGAAAAGCCCTTCAAGATCATCAGTTCCAGCCGTAAGCTCATCACCACTGTGCCTGCTAAAGCACATCCCTATGTGCCTCACCTACATCTGCCTCAACTACAGTTCTGCAGTTGATTCTTTTGAGGAGGTAACGTCACAGTTATGTCTATTTCTCAGCAAGGGTTTTAATTCTGAGTGTCATACAGCATGGTTTTGTTTTCTTGAATCTTTGGTTTTGTTCAAGTTATTTAGCATGGTATAGTGTCTGATAACAGAGGAGATCATTTAGTATTTTCAGTTCCCATGGATGTGCAAATGCTCTTAAGTTTGCTTTGCCTCATTCATTTTCTTTTGAGGATAAGTATAGAGATGGATAGGATATTTAAGGAATTATCAGTGCATTTTCAAGCATCGCTGCAGTGAAGCCAGTCAGGCAGTTATCCTTCTACAGGTTCAGGGTATTTTCATATTGGAAATGAAAATAGATGATTGCACATTTAGTACTTTATTTACTATGTAAACCAGAAAATATTATATTGGGGATCATTGGGAATTATCTGGGATCACTAATGCGAAATTCATCCCCTAGCATGGTATTATCCTGCAGCAGAATCGGAGTATAAAGCTACTGTTTAACTTTTAACTAAAAAGTTTTCAGAATGTATTTGTATTCAAAATCGTAACACATTGATATATTTCCACCCACAAGTTTTCCTTTAAGAGTTTTTTCAATGTTCTCTAGTAAGAGTATACAGGCTTAATCCCATGCTTGCATAAATGTATGTAATTTGTGCTTAAATCAAAAGATTTGGGCCTATGCACATTGAAGATAAATTCACCTAAGTGAAATTGGTAATTTTCTGAGACTTTATATTTAATCTTTGTTTTGTTATTGACTTAATATTCTATAACTGCATCTAGAATTATGAACATCTAAGCAAAAGAGGCCCTTGTATTTCTTTTAAAATTAATTCAAAATGTCACTCTTAGGAATTAAAGGTTTTTACAGGTTTTGTTCTTGTTGATTGTCTGACACAGAATAATTTGATCTTTCTGCTTCATTCACTCTTATTGCTATTGTTTTAGGTTTTCTTGAAGGCAATCACAAATAGAATAGAAAAGGTAAAAGCTGAATGAAGATTTCCGTAATTACTATATTCTGAAATTAGGGAGATTACCATTCTCAAATGGCTTCTTTTTGCTTCATACTTAGATATTAAAATGAATGAAATAACTACCTCCTGTGTAGCTTAACTGTTGTTTGAATCATGCAGGCTTCCAGGCATGCTGCAGATTTTATGCCCACGGGTACATAGAAATATAGGGAAATCTAGGGTAACAGAAACTATTAATTACATATTGCACAAACATGGGGGACTTGCAATTTTGATGATAAACACAGAAGACGAGCTCTGGAATTACAATGCTCGCCAGGACAGCTGCTCTTGATCTCCCAGATCATTTTACTGCTGAAGACGGCTCATTATCCTGAAGAAGGATTTACAATTTAAAGCCTCTTGCAATTCTTAGCTTTTACTAAAATATAAAAGTGGAAATGCAGAGATTTATAAATGTAAAAGAGAAAAGTTATTTGTTCTCTGTATTATTCCCTGGTGAAAACTGCTTTACCTTTTCTGCTTTTTATTTTTCCTAAGCTTTTTATTATTTATGTAAAGAAATAACTCCTATAAGTCCTAACTGATGACTCTGAGGTAAAGGAAATCTTATTTCATGTGGAGTTAAGTAAGTGCTCTGTGCCTCACATTCAGGAATCCAAAGTCTTTGTCCAAGAGTTTTCTCAGGCCAAGGAGCTGGAACTGCGTGCGCTTTGGTTTGGTTTCTGTTCTCCCTGGTGTGGTGCTAGGACTTTGCTTCACACAGGAGATTGTGGTAGCAGACTGTAATATAAAATCGGGGATTTTGTCAGTGCAGAACTTGAGGTCGATACACAGCAGGTGCTACTATGATTATTTTTTTGATTACCTGCCAGATTTCAACTGGTAGTCTGTAATTGAAGAAAACAGTTTTTAATGTAAGAAATACATTTAATTGGATGTTCAAAGATGTTAATCTTTTTTTTCTCTTCTGTTCAAAACCTGATTCTTTTTTTTACACAAAAATATTGTAGTGTGTGGAATGTAATTAAAACTCCAAATGATGCTAACTGAAAAGAAGATTCAGTCATATTTGCAGGGGATATTTTTGGCTTGATGTACGTGCTAAAGACTCTGGTAAAGATAAACAAACAGTGTCTGCCAAGCTACATAAGATTAAACAGTTCTTCACCTGCTGGAATTATCATCTGGAAGACACACTGTATGACTTGGACTACAACCTTGATACCCTTTTGCCAGGCTCATACCTCTTACCTAGTGTGGTGTATTGAAATATAATTAGTGAGTTGGAAGTGACAGGGTGAAGCTGTGCGTATTTTTGTGCAGACAAACAATCCTATGTCTAGAGTGAAAGTAAGAGAAACCTTTTTTTCTACAGCTTTCCAATTTCCAATCATATTTTAAAATATGATATAGAAAACAAATCATCGGCGCCCCATCCCAGAGAAATGCAAATAGGCAATTAACTTTCAGAAGCTTTGAAAAATTTTACATCCTACAGGAAGCAGCAGAAATTGCAGATCTCTTGCATTCTTGATATTGAATGGTTTACTTGAAAATGCGTGGAGGCAGAAATTTTGGCCTGTTGATGTAATTAAGAGTTCTGCCTCTAATTTCAGCATGGTTTAGGATTTCACCTCTGGTTTTTGGCTATATTGAAACTCCAAGAGACATTTTTAATCTGAGCTACTTGGATGCAAACCTTAATTGTGGAAGTGCTGTCCACATAATAAAGAACAGGACTTGATAAGAAGTTCTTTCAACTAGAAATTCCTTCTGTTTTATCACAAAATGATATGTATTTCGCAGCTGGCAAGCCTCTCCTATTAAAGAAAAAACAGATTTTGTATTGTATTTGTATTTTTTTAGGCAAAAAGCTAACATTCAATTAACTTTAATAAACAACTAAGTCTGAGATCATTTGATGGCAGGTGGCAAGTGCCTACTCCAGAGACCAAAGCTTGATAGCAGAGAGATCTTCATGGTGACAGACAGAAGTCTAAGTAATCATTTATAACGGCTGGCAGTTGAAGCTTGACAACTTTTGATTAGAAATGAATCCTACATCTCTTAACCGAGAGAGTTCTGAACATCGCCAGGGTTTGGGGAAGGTTACTGTAAATTCCCAGTAACGGTTCATTTTATGTCTAGTTTCAACAGGAATTAATTCAGAGAAATCTTATGTTTTGCTGATGACCAGGATCGGTGCAATCACCTCTACTAGCCTTGCATTCTGGAACAGATGTATTTCCCACATAATGATAACTAGAAAAGGTTTTCCTATTTTGGTATTTTTCTAGGTGAATGATACTTCATCCTGAATGCTTTTAACATTTTTATTATTAAAATTCACCATGTTCTACTCTCACCCCCCAATTCTCTTCCCTCAGTTTTTGCTTTCATTTTCAATTTACTTGCTCCTGATGGTTATTATTTTTGCCGTCTTTGCATGATTTATTTTCTTGTCCAGTTGAAGCTACATGAAATTCTTTACTTATAGCTGAGTAGTTCATTGGAAGAACGTCTGAGGTTCTGTCCCTCTGCGCTCCCTAACTGTGGCTGTGCAGGTGCCTTCCACCTTTGCCAGAGCAGCACACAGTTCCCTGAGATCCATCTGCCTGTGTCTGTCTCACTGACTCATTTATTGTTTAAAAAGTGTCTGTGTCCAGGTCTTCTGCCTCATTTAATTCCTCCAAGGCACAGATATGTAGGTCTATCACCTGCCTGCGTTTTGCCTCTGGTGACCCCCACTGAGGTTATTTAGGTAGCGAATGAGTGGGTTGGCTTGGGAAATGAGGACTGCGGGAAAGCACATAACACTTCTAAAGCGTAGAGCATTTTACCAGCTGTCTGCCGAGCCTCGAGAAACAAGATCCACTGCTCTAAGTGGAAATGCATTCACAGATTAGCAGGATGAAGTACAAGACCCCAGGACCGTCTCCCGTGCTGGAATGCTTGGTCGCGCCTCTGAGCTGCAGAACTGCAGCTGAGAACCAGCAGGGTACCTGGACTGGTGCGGTCTCCGTAGCGTCCACCAAAGTACGGTACCAGGCATTCTCTTAGGCCTGCCAAGAGAATATAAAGAACTGAGAAAATCTGTATTTTTTAAGACCCTACAGTCTATCTTCCTTAGCATTTCTGTGTTTATACTTTTTTTTTTTTTTTTTTTTTAAAGCACGGAACTTTTTGTGCAGCATGTATTTTTAATACGTGCTGTACATCTTTGTAGCAGGGGAAAAAAAAGTCCATAAGAATCTGAGCATCACATTGTTTACATTTTTTCATGTTTTTCCTTACCCGGTCTTAATTTTTCTTCCCATCTTTGTCATGTGTTTGCTTTCATTTTAAGCCATCAATTTTTTAATTCCAGTCCATGTGTATTTTTTCACTTGTTTACCTTTTACTTCTGTCATTCCTCTACTCTTTTCAAGGCTTTTGCATTTTCTGTAATCTTTCTATACATAGCTTTCTGCTTGTGCAAAATAACCTCATTTCATGTGTGATGCTGCTTTTTCATTTCTAATATTTTTGATGCAAATGATTCCTGAAATAAACTGCATGGACTGACTTTTGCTGCTAACTTCATTTACTATTCTGTTAATTATTTTTGTTGTCTGTATTTCTGAGCTTTATACATTTGATGCTTAACATTAATTTATTCTAAAAAACAAAATAGGTTGATTTCTTTTTGCAATCCACATGCATCATCCTTGAGTTACAAAAATATTCTTTACATCCTAGTTGAATGATTTGTGGACTTGGTAATCAGATGTTTGCACAAAAAACAGCACTTATTTTTTCCAGCCCAGAAGATTTGTGCAAGAAAATAATCCAAGTGGTAAGTTTGTTCTTGCTTTTTTTCTCTTGTGCACATACCTTCTCCTCTCTATCCCAAGAAATGTCTGTAGGTTGTATTTTACTGGTTGGGCAGAGTAACTTGTCAGGGACTAAACTGCAGCATTTCACTCCTCCCCTCCCAGCAGTAATGTAGCTGAAGCTGTCAGAGCAGGTGGGGTGCCCATCTCTGAGTGCTAAGCAGGCAAACAAGGAGTGTTTTTTATTGCTGCGTCCTTCTGCTGTGCTGGAATAGATGGATGCTGTAAGTGCTTTAACTCAAAATACTGTTCTCTGTTGATCTGCTCTCGTCCACGATGACTTGACTAGAGATAACTCCATGCAGCTTTCTGATGGACGTATGCTGCTGTACGGGGTTTTTATCAGGAACCTGTTTTTGGCCTTGTTTTGCGTGTTACTATCGCCTAGTTTATCATCCCACATTGCAAGTCCGTTTCATTCAGCCGTGTTTTCCCAAGCTCCCAGTTATATAAATTCATCCCATATGTTGTTTCAGTTCTATGATAGCAAAGGCTGTGTTGACCCATGATGATGTTTTAAGCTCCCACAGCAGAGTATGGTGATCCCATAGAGGAATATTTCTGCTGTGTTAAACATCAGGGAGCCTAAGGTGACTTGGCTTTGGAATTATTATTTCATTCTTTCTTTCCTCTATGGTGTTTTGCTACTGAACAGTAGAACGTACGATAAACTTCTATAGCCAGGGTATTTCTGGAAATTGCATTAGCTATAAAGTTAAAAGGCAAATGGATACATTTCTGGAAACGACCAACCTAAAATCATTGTTTAATGAAGAATTCTGTCTTAATACATAGAGTATTTATCAGGGAGTAGTCTGAGTATTGTGAGCTTGTTATGGTAGAAAATAGGTTAAAAGCATAGCAATATAAGAATTGCTGTCCAAGGATAATAACGCTATAATAAGAGGTTAGGTGGGGAAAGCTACCTGTCTAACAGTCAAAGGTCACTAGTACAGGCAAAACTCATTTAGCTTTTGTTCCCCATTTGTACAGTGGATGATTCCTTTCTTCGCTCTTTATTTTTTGTTATTTTACCACATTATATGCCAGTGACAGCAAGCCCTTTGCTAGTTCTTCCTGTCTTAGGCACCTCCTCTTCACCTTTACCAAGTGACAGTCTTTTTGTTGTTTTGATAAGGCACACTTTAGAATAGAGCTTAATCCACTATCGCTGATTTAATTAGATGGAAATATGTTCTTGCTGCACCCTTTGCTCAGTTACTGCTTCAGCAGTCACAGGAAAATCTGATTTACTGTGAACATCTATAATATCAGAATAAGTGCGTGGGCCATAAATTGGTTGGAAAATAGGTGTAACTTGGTAGCAGAGGGCAAGTAGCTTTAAGTTGTGCCCTTGCAGCATTCATTGGAGCCTGTACCGTGAGCAAGGCCGTTTTAGTATCAGAAGAAGCTTTATGCAATTTTTGCTTTGCTGCTTATCTTGGGCTTGCCATCACCTACTACAATTTGATTTCAGCTTCCCAAGGCAGTGGGTATGAGAGAACCTTGACAAAGCGCTTCCCTGTCCTGGCAGGCTATGGTATAGACTTGCCTGAATTTAACCGGTGGTAAATCAATTGCAATGAAGAAGATAAGAAGAAGGGGGTGTTCCTTCATTGCTCTGGGAGGTCAGCTATGATCTGGATACTGGGAATAATTTATTTTGTCTAATGAACTGGAAAATTAAAACGAAAAAAAGGTTGCAGTAGAGGAACTTAATATTGGGGCAGGCAATTCTCATCAAAAGCAAGTATAAATTGTAAGAAGGCATTGTAGATTAGGAAAAGATTTTGGTATAGGAATACATGAAATACTTATCTTTCAGCCAGACTTAAACCTCCTTCCTTGCCCAAACCAACCAATTCCCAAACCGGCCAAACCCGCAAGCCAAATTATTTTTTTTTTTCACTTTGAGAAAAGGTGGGAGTTTGGTGGTCCAGTGGTTAGAGCAGTTGCTCAGTGTGGAAGATCTAGGTTCATTTTCTTCTTTGTCTAGAAAGGATTTGAGTCACCTCCCTGGGTCCCCTAAATCGCAGGGTGGGAGCGAGGCAGAAGGTTGTGAGTCCCTCTGCTGCTGAACTGTGGAGCCCCATGTGAAGAGTTGAACATCTTTTGGAGGGGAGGCCATGTGGTCATCTCTGTGGCCTGACTACCGCATCGGAGCTTCCTCCTCGGGACTATATGGCTCATTCCGCTTTGTCCTTCATTGCTTTTCTTACTGCAAGCTTCCTCTGGAGCCGTGGGAAGTTGTAATTATGCAGTTTCTATGATTTATTGCTTGAACTCAACAGCTACTCTGCGCTGCCATTTCCATTACTTTTGAATTGAGTCTGTTTAAAAGTTTGACGCTTTTACAAATATCACGTAAATGTAGTTACAGGTAACATAGTATAATTGGCCGATCTCATTTGGGAAAGAATTATTTTCAGTAGATGGTATTTTCAGAAATGATCTAAATAAAAAACAGGTCTTTTATTTACTGATTTTTTTTTTTTTTGGCGTGTGTGGACGAAAGAGTCACTATGTTACTACACCAATGCGTAGCCTTGCCTAAGGTTTTATACTGAGAGAGGCAATCTCTGTACTCATTAACGCTGAAAATGGCGAATTTTACATTTCAAAAACCCCAAACTTTAAACACTATGTATTTTCTACCTACTACCCTTTATGCTGCCTCTGGATGTTCCTTTTGACCTTGGTGAAAGGCTGTAATTAATCTGCAATTAAAGTAATAATAGCCTTTCAGAAGGGAAATAAAGAAAAAGATCTTTTGTCATCCTTGCAACACGAGAGGGCGATGTTGCCGCAATAGACACAAGATGCACAATTACTGGACTGCAAGAAGAGCTTGTGAAAGAACCTCAAAAGAAGAGTCATTGCAGAAGCTTATTTATCAACTTCAGATCACCAGCCAGCCTCGATTCCAGCAAAATGCAGAATAAAATAAATCAACGCAATTACCTGTTTTTTTTGATAGCAAGGCCTGCTCTTAAAACCTGATTTAAGGTTATTATTTGGTTTTGAATTACATTTTTGTTCTGTGTGGGTTCTCCTTGAATACCCACCTTGCCATAATATTCCAGATGGCTGTCACCTCAACAATAGATAAGAATTAGGAATGGTAATAGGGGATATTTTATTTAAATCCACTTCTTCATCTTTCATTACTTATTCACATTCTATTATACCACAGTGCTGTGTTCAAAACACTGGAGGATTTAATAGAGGAAAAAATAATGTTTAAAATTAGGATATTGTGTCGACATCTCTCTTGCTGGTAAGTTTTTAAAGGAATAGTGCAGTATGAAAGAGCTAAATTTATTTCAGATGAAGGAGAATGCCTTATAAACTCAAAAATTTAATTCAGGTTCCATTTACAGGCTAGGGGTTAATTCCAAAATAGAAAAAGACCAATTAACATATTTCAGTAGAAAAATGTCATGAATAGGTGCGTTCACAGAGCTTATGTGTGTTGTTGAAGATTTTCACTTCCTTTAAAGCAAGATGACGGAGCTAAACCCTGCTAATCATGCAAATAATAGACTCTCCTAGAATTATCGTAAGAGCATAGAAGGAGCATACTCCACATACTATTTGTGCTGCTTTTACTGCTGCTTTAATGGAGTAATGACAGTCTATATTTCCTCTATTACTTTTTTAACAAAACAGAGCATTAATGAGTTTGAGCCTTTTTTTTTTTCTTTTAGATGCTCCTATTTGATTTGAAAGACACATGCTGCAGCCTATATGCTAAGTAGAGCTTGTTAGAAGACTTTCTGCAAAACGTCGCCAAGTTTCTTGTTTCACTGGTGCCTTGCAAATTGTTTTGCTGGGACTTCTAATTTTTGACAAGCAATTTCCTCAGACAAAAGATGTAAGACAAATCGTAAGCATAGCGGTCTGGGAGATAGGATATCCATGTACAGGTCCACGCTTGGCTTGGTTTGGAGTGCTCTTGGACGCTGGTCTCTGAGGAAGGGAGCCGGAGGAAGGGAGGTGGTATGAACCTCCACACACCTTTCCGGGGCACCAGGCCTCCTGAGGTGACTGGATCTACCAGCTCCTGTCTTTGCTTGAAAACTGACATTTTGAGAGCACTATGTTGCCTAAGACAGTGACCAGGCAAGTCTGAGCGTTGTCTGGACTAAAAGAGGGAACTGGGGCTAATTTCAAAATGCAAGAATGTTTCTGTGCAACTGCGTATTGTCCCTGGTCAGTGCCAGTGACACTGCGACATCTAGCAAAGCCAAGTTTTAAAATGTCTGCATGGGAATGAGTGATTGAGCTGCTTAAAGTTTTTTTTCATAGAACATGAATCTCTTCAAATGTCATTACTGGGAGAAAACAAGGAGATGCATTGATAGTGCTGGAACATTTAATAGATTTGTTTCTGTTTTGCCACTGCGTGCATAAAATGAGTTCTCTATGATGATTTTTACTCATTGAGATAGGCAGGTGAAAACACCATTTTCTTGTGTCACTTGTGAGATTTGAGCTTTCCAGGCAAGTTCATTTGGCTCATTGATAACCATGCTTATTTTCAAAAGGAAAATGGTATTCTTGAATTAATAATGAAAGATAGGTCCTTCTATATCCATATTGCTCCACAGCAATATTTCTGAGTTGTAGAAAGTCTATTTAAGATAAATTGTTGGGGACTGTCCATTTTCCTAGGAGAAGGAAAAGGTACTGTGCTCAGGCTGTTATGGTAGTATACCTTGATGGAAATTTCATATGAGAACTAGCATTGTATTATAAGCATGGTACTTGGATTATATCTTAGATGTGGTCCCTGAAAGTCAGGATGCAAATTCATTGGAGTAGTAAAATTAAAAGGGAATATACTTGCATTATGACCACTAATACTCATTTGTTGGTGCATACATAGATTTTGACTTTAAGATGTCTGATTGAACAACTTGGTAGTCCATTCATATATGCATATGCAATATCTCATGCTAGCATAATGCCAGACTTTCTTTGTCTGTAAATCTTTATATATTTTCTATCAGTCTAGCATAGGTCTTGGTGGCATGTATCTGCAGAGAGCTTAAAAATATCAGTAATTTGCCAAACATACATAACATATGTATTGGGAAAATCTTTCCTTTTTGATACAGTCACTTTCTTGCAGAGAACATAAACAGCTGGCTCTGTGGCTGATAAATCTGGTGTAACGTGTTTTAGGCAACCTAGTGGAAATGTAGGAGGAAACTGCCTGTAACAAAAGTATGGATTCCTTTTCCTTAGCACGTGCTACCTGAATGTTTTTGGGTATCAACAAAATTGCAGGATACGCATGTGTAGCTAAAAGCCTCATCAGGCTGATCGAAACATTTATAAAACACTCCTGATCAATGGAGTGAAGAAGACATGAAATATGTTTTGGGGGGGGATATTATTATCTGTGAGAATCAATACAAATGTTGCAGACGAGTTACTGTTTCAGAATATGATCTGTTATGTTGAGTGATAGGGCCATTTTCCTTTCGGTGCTCTTGTTGAGCCATTTGTTTAGCAATAAGAGGAAGAGGTGACTTTCACAGTCAGCCTTACTGAGAGGCTGTGTTTTCTTGTTTATTTGGAAAGTTGTAATTTTATGAGTTTGCTTTAATAATTCTATTGCCTGAAAACAGGAAAAGCTGCCCTTAGTCCTGCAGTGGCATTACATTGCTCTTTTGACTTCCCTCTTCTTTTTCTTCTGAGAAGTATACCCAGCATAAGATGAAATGCAGACAGTTTGAGTCGATGCGGTTTCTGAACACCCATTTACACAAGGTTAAAATGACACTGAAGAAAAGTATGCGCAGAGCTCTTTTTTAGGTTAATTCATCATTTCTTTGTTACACCAGGACGTGTCACGTAAAAGAATTTCCAAACGGCAGGCAGGAACTGGAACCTTTGTGTCTGCTGAACCCGAAGTCTGGAAGGTGGCAATTTCACTTCTCTACCTGAGCGTTTGTTAATAGGTCATGAGTTACTGAAGTCTCTGCCCTATACAGGACTTCTCAGATCTGTTTTTTGCCTCTTCTTCTGTTTGGTTTTGAGTAGAGCTCTGTGTTCTCAGTACAATTTAAAGCTCAACCGTGTGTGCTGGGAACTTGTCCACTTTTTCCAAGCAGAAATTATGTCTTGGAAAAAGTATGTCCATATACTGGACTGTGAGAAGTAAAAACCTGCAGGTTTAGTAATGAGCCTGTTAGAACCAGCAAATTTTCCGCCAGCGTTATAGAAACCAGGATTTTTTACCACTGGATTTTAAGTAATTTTTAAATTTTGCCTTGTGAGCACAACTGAAAAGACTTCGTGGAAATCAGTTTAGAAACAAAATCACTCCTCAATGCCAGCGTGACCACCCCAATATTGTTTTGGAATTTGCATGAAGAGGATGGGAACTTCTAGCGTTACGTAAATAAAAGAGTTTGGTATGAATGGGATGAAATCATTAGAAAGGGGCATAAATGAGCTGATAGTTGGTTTATTGGAAAAGCTTGCAGTAAAGAAGTCAGTGCATAACAGTCATAGTTGGAGCTGTGCTTCGTTCCTCAGCGCAGCGGTGTGAAGCGCAGTTGCAGCAGCAGCCGCCGTGGCTGTAGCACAGATTCATCCTCTGACCGAGGGGCCGTTTGGTGCTCAGATTCATTCCAAGTGTTGTGTTACTGCTTTGCTCTTGGATATGGATGAGATTAAAGCCGTGAAACTGTTTACAGATATCTCTGGAATTCAGAATATAATTAAATTTCTCCTCATGAAAGATTCGATGACAAAAATGCTTGTTGGAAGAGTTTCTGAAGGGTCCAGTGCTTACCTCCAACAGCTAACGTATCTTATAAACTACCTTAGCGTGTAATGTAATATATACATGGAAAACAGTAAACTGTGAAGTTACAGTCAAGCTAAAAAACATGGTTTGATCTTCACGATAAATTTGAAGGGCTGCAAAATCTTGTGGAAAATCCTTATTAGTATTCATTGGTTGTGTCCAGAGGACTCTGAGATATTAGGTGATATTTGGCTTTTTGTCACAGTAATCATGAAGGTATGGTGATTTCTCAGAGTGTGGGAGGGCTAAATCATGTGAAGAGAGTCTAGGCTTGGCATTCCAATGGCGTTAATGCGAGTTGTGTAGGTGCTTCATAGGACTTGTTGGTTTGTGGGTGTTTTCTGATTTGTTTTTTTGTGTGCGTGTGTAAAAAGATGGATACTAGCAATTAAACAGCATCACTTTCCTTCATGCTGCTGATCGCTACATCCTTCTACCACAAGCAGTGCTTGGATTAGATTGCCTCCTGATAAAGTGGAGTTCATGTTGAAAGCAGTTGTTGCAGGCTGGTTTGCACAGACAGCTGCAGTGCTGTGGGAGCAATGCTTACCTTTCAGCTCCAAAAGAGAGAGCCCTAAGCAATGTACGCTTTCTTTGCTTAATTCTAAAAGGCCATATATTGAAAACAACAAAATGATATTGACTTTCACCAAGAGAAAGTTTACAGTTTTATCTTGGCTGTGGTATCTAACATCTTACACAATTGTTGTCACTTCCATTTCTCTTTCTCTCACCCATCCTCATTACATCCTTTCCCCCCCCCGCTCTTTTTTCCCCGATAATCCTGGGGTTGTTTGGCCCGGGTTGATGCTCTCCGTTCAGCCACTGCTTTTCTTCTTTGGGGCTTGAATTGATGGGTTCTAAGGAAAAGAAGGTGATATTGGGTTGGGGACCTTGCAAGTTTGGGCCTTCCAGTGAAGCTCCCATCTAAGATTCTCTTTGATGGGATTCTTTGCGGTTACACCCTTCACTCATCCCTGTGGTAGCGGCATCCTAAAAGGTTTTGGCTTCAGCCCAACTGGTATATATTTAAGGCATGCTTAAACACAAAACAACTATTTTAAAAAGCCAGAAAAATAAATCCCCCAAAGCCAGTCCAAGTTTATTTAAAATAAAGCTGGAAGGCTGACTTTGGATTTTTTTTTTTTTTTTTAATCTAAATTATTTAGAAAATCAGCTACTCTGCGGTCCTTAGGTAAGACAAAGCAAATTGGATTAAAGGATCTGATTATAAGCACATGGTGGTTGTGTCAAATACAGTCTAAGTCCATTACACAGTCATATGAAAGGCATATTAGGTTTGGTATGACTGAATGTAAGGTTATAAGTTGTTCATCTTCTGCTGGATTTATAATTTGTCTGACAGCTACATAACTGCTGTAAATGGTCTTATAGTTAACTTTGAGTAAAATAAATAATGTTTATAAATAATATAAATACTGTTAACACATAATAAAAATCACTTGAGATGGCAAAAATTCTGCTATCTCTATTTACTTAGGCCTTGTTTCTGGACAGTGTCACAAAATCTTTGTCATGTTGTGGTTGTCTTTGGTCTTGATTTTTTAGGAGTTTGAAAAAATGTATGTGCTTAGAAGGGCTACTTGGCACCTTAGATGGTGAAGCTGGCAACCAGCTGTCTGAGGATAAATGTGTCTTTATTCATTTGTCTTTCCCAGTGAAGTAAATTATCCCAAATGCTAAAGTCCTATTGACTCATACTGGAGATAAGGCTATTTAATGACACAAGAGATTTGTTACCTTGGGTCAGTAATTGTTTAATTAAAAATGAGTAAAAATGTAATTTTCAGTAAAGTATTGCAATATTTAAAAGAATGTGTAGTTCCCATGTAAAATTAAAATTTGAAAAGCAAAGTAGATTTCTCTTAACAGAAGAGTCTAACTTTTCCATCAATATCTGGGTTTCACTTAACTGAGTTTTAAAGATTAAAAAATTGAACTAGAGAAATGAAATTTTCTTGAACATTTCTTTTAAATTCCTCTTGCAAATGTTAGCTTTGGAAAGAGAAGCAACAGTGCAGATGTGTCTGAAATGATGGACTCTGCAAACGTACACAGCGTTTGAGGTATGTGGTAAATGAGGCAAGACTGTTTATCTTCTTCATTGTACTACTTTAATGTAAATTACTTTCCGGAATATCCTTGTTTGGCATACACGGAGCAGTACACAGCAGATGCTTCATATGTTTAACTAGACTCACTTAAAAAGGCAAAACATCTTTGAAGTCCCGTCCCTTCCTTGGCCGCCAGTGTCTCATCTGGCACTGGCAGTGCCCCGCAGAAGAAAGTTCATCCAACACCAACACAGGCAGTGCTGTCTTTCAGCATCTCAGCCAAAAACCAAGTGCTCAGGGTGATAGGTGTGTGATTCTGAACTGGGGCTTGTAGCCACGATAAGCCTGTGATATGTTAATATGCGTTCTAGATATTAAAAGGAGAAGTTTGTCATAGAAAGAGTATCCAGGTGTGCCAAGCAAGCTGCCGACAGAAACTTGCTTCCACTGATCTTATAAATAATCTCTGGCTTGTTAGGTTTTAACTGAAAACTCCTCAAAGGGTAACATATCAGTATATAACTTTGTATGTCCTCATATGCACTTCCAGCAGCTAACTTTGGCAAAATGGAGAGCAGACACGTTGACTCCTCAGATGGGACCTGCTTCTACCCTTGGGTTTTGTGCAAGCCAAAGTAGTGTTAATAAATAAAAGGAGTTTTGGGTGAAACATTTGCTTGGAAAGTAAGAAAGTACAATGGTATGGATTGTGAAAACAGCACTAGGGATTAATGATATTATCTGAGAAGTGATGTGCACTTAAAAATGTTGTCATGATACATACACATTGTCTGTATGCATCTACAAGGAGTTGCTTCTTTTGTCACGAGTGCTAAATTTTAGTCTCAATATCTTTCTTTATTCTCTTTTCTTCCTCCCTTGAATCATTTGTCATCTGTCCCGTACATCTATCTGCCATTCTTCTTATGTATCCAAAGAAGAGATGTTTTCTTTGAGTATTCTGGTGTGATTTTTTTTTTTTTAATTCATTCTGAGAGAAGTTGGCATTGCTTTTCCACTGGAAGATACAAGAAGGCTTCCAGATTTATTACTAATGTAAGAGTTCATTGCTTGAAAATAGCACTGTATGGTGTGTACCAACATACACTTCTGTTTTTCTGTGGAGTTCAATGTTATTTGTTGAGCATTGACAGGAGGCTCAGCGCTGTATATTTTAAAGAGGATGGGATTTCTGCCCCAAAGGGTTTGCAGTCTGTTAGATGCACAAACCAGATTAGATAATGCTAAATATGGCATTGGTCAGATGCACAGATTAGTCTGAAAATGGCACAGATCTTTTTAATATAACTTCCTGCTTTGATGGATGTAGTCTGTGTTTTAATGAAAGTACAAAAATATTCTTGGCTTCCCTGGAGACTTTACAAAAAGCTACATCTGAATAACTGACAGGTAGGATCTATCATGCCAAGCTTAAGCTTATTGCTAAGCCAAAATATCTGATAAGATGGTTTGCCTACTGGCAAAGAATTAATTGGATTTCATACTTTGAATCCTTTCTTTCGCTCCATCATTATTATCATAGAGTTACAGGAGGCAGAGATACAAAAGACCTATTAAGTTATCCAGGCGATAGACTTCTCAAAGCATGGCTTCTATTACCCTTCCTTATTTCTTAAGATTCAGACCTTTCTTAATTTCATCTTGTTATTCCTAATTATATCTAGTTTGTGCCATCCTATATAATCCATTTTCCTCACTGACGTGTATATCCTTTGGATATTTACAGGCCGTTATTGCGTCCCCAGGAAAATTGTCCCTTAGCCAACCTTTAGGTAGTTAACTTTTAATGTCTTTGTGTAATCAGTCTCTTCAATCACCACTTATCATTTTTGTTGCTTCTATAATAACTCTCTCTGATGTGTTATCTTTCTCGTAATGAGGTGACCAGAACTGAACGCAGTATTTCATGTGTGTCTGCACCAGAGCTTGGTGTAGAGGGGCTTGCAGCTCTCTGCACTGGGAATTGATGCCTCTGCAAATGCAGACAAAAAAAGCTGGGCTTCGTTGTGCTACGCTGTGTAGCAAACAGGAGATCAAGTGATTCAGATTACACTGGCTTTGTATCGTTTCAGGTGATAAAGCAGCATTAGGTATGTTTTCCCATGCAAGTGTGGAATTATCTAGATTTTATCTCCACGTGAGTTGAACTATATTCATAGAAAAGATTTGTTTCTTTTATCCCCCTCCTTGTAACAGGCCCATTTAAAAACTGAACAGAAAATGAACGCTAAAATAATGCTGAGGTGATTGGCAGTGCCCTGCTGCTGCTCTCTCCTTTTAACATCTGCTGGCACTCTCCAGGGGGAGGGTTCGGATAGCGGGGATATCTCCTGACTTTTTGTGGTTTATTAACACTAAATTGGACGCAGTGGCAGCGGGGATGTCCCCGGGGAGTGGCAGCTAGAGGACCTGGCGCTCTGTAGGTGTGCCTCGCTGGCCTGTCGTTTTAAATAAGTATATCCCCCCAGCAGAAAGGGGGGGGTTGTATCCAAGACGGGGCGCTGAGAGGGGGTAAAAAGGAGCGCTCCTAGCAAGCAAGCAAGCAAGCAAACAAACAAACAATGTATTTTGGGAGAGTGTTGAGGCCCGGGCCCTCGGCGTGCGGAGGGCTCTGAAATGGCCGCTCGCCGCAGGACCCTCTGTGCAGCTGGGCGAGCCCGGGCGAGGGCTGGAGGACGGGAGGAGCAGCGCGGCCCTGGCCCGGGCCCGCAGCACAGCGCCGCGGGGAGCTCGGGGCCCCGAGCTGGGCTCCGGGCACGGGGCTTCTGAGTTCGAAGCTCCCGGCTTTTGCTGGTGCCCTACCTTTCTTGCCTCTCCTACAGGAGCAGGGAAATCATCTTCTGTCTCCGTTTGGCTGGTTCAGTTCAGAGTCCGTTGTATGGAGCACTGAGGAACTGATTGAGTTAAACTAACAAGAATCTTGGTTTTCCTCTCCCAAACTGCAATGAAAACCTGGGTGTGGAAGGACAAGATCTGCTTGGGAAGCGTTTGGGGCCCTGACCTGATTATGTCTACTCCCTTATTTGAGGCAATAGTGCTTTTTTCTTGCTCAGTTTTAAAAACAATTTTGGATAAATTTGCCTTTCTTCCTAAGTACGCAACTCACCGACAGTAGTTAATTTAGCTAATCGTTAGTGTTTTCTGGTGTCCATTTGTGCCTTTTTAAAAAGAACTCACTTTCATTCAAAAAAAAAATCACAATGAAAACTTATTTTACCATTTTCCGATAAAATGACTGTGAAAATAAGACTCTTGTAGCCTGTAACGTTAAATAGTGGGTATGTCATGCCCTCACAGAACACACAGCAGGGTTTGCTTGCCAATGAGGCACTTGTAATGATTGCTAGCCAAAGGGACTCACTTCTTTTGGAAAAATGCATACACAGATTAAGGCCAGTTTAAAGCCAGGTTTGCTGCTTTAATCCTGGATTAAAGCTGTGGCAGAGAACAACACCATAGTTTTAGTGCGTTTCCCCTTGTAACCTGAATGCAGCGGCATTTGCATCTTTGGCTTTGCAGTGCTGTGCAAAGCCCGTCTGCCTGCCAGGACAAGCTGCCTTTGCCGGGCTCCCTTCGGCAGAGGGGTGCTGGAGAAGGGCGCCTGGCCGGGCCGCAGCCGAGCAGGCCGCGTTCAGCCCCGCTCCCCCAGAGTTTGCTCCCGCAAGCAGCGGCAGTTGTTTCTCAGCGCTGAGTAACCAGTTGCAGGCAGATCCTGTTGTTGAGTAGGATCTGCGGCAGGAGGATCCTGACATTTTATTTTTCTTCTGAGTTGATGTGTGCCAAAAGGGAAGACTACCTTCAATTTAGATTTCCTGTTAGCGTCATAGGAAATTGCAGTTGTACATAATTTTGTTCTTTTGTTTTTGCTATTTCTGCTACAGCTGGCTAGGCAGGTATCATTGTAAACCTTTTGGCATGTGGAGCACAGAGATGAACAAAGGGCAGAAGCAATTGCCGTATTACCAAATTCTCTTCTTTGGACTGCATTTTGAATGAAAGCAAAGTTTTAACTTATATATTTAGCTTTCCAGTCAGCCTGGCATATCCAGAATGCAAAAGCATGTTGAAGGAATACCCATGGTCATCAGTCTTGAACTGAAAAGCATGTTCCACTTCCTTGCTACTGTGGGATACCCTGACATATGCTAAGGGAAAAAGAGGCTAAATTACGTTAAAGAGAAAAAACAAATGTTTTGCAAGCAGAGTAGTATCATTCTTCCGAATTTCTGAAGGTTATTTTAGAGCACAAATGAATTAGTCTCTCATCCCCTTCGAGGTAAGCATCTTTTTACATGGGACTTAGGCCAGGAGAGTCTTGTATCATTCGGTCTTACTTGCTATTGTGGGCCAGATAGCAGCTGGCCTGGTGTCTCTCATTGACAACCTAATGTGGCTTTTCCTACTAGTCTTTAAAGAGTAGCTGAGAACTTGATCTAGAAGAGCTAGATGCTGCACTGTGGATTGCTGGCTTCTGGGCACGAGGCCTCCAGCACGCAATGGACAGGCTGGTCCAGAGCCTGGGTGTACTAGTGGTTCTCCTTGTTCTCTAACCAGGAGAATAGACAGCCATAGCTCTTCTTGGTCTCTTTTTGACTCTCTAAGGAATAGTGGAACATTTTGGGTGCGCTAATGCCTGAGGTAGATGTTGAACAGCATGCTCGTGTCAACACAGGGATGCTAAACCCAGGCCTGCATAGGTACCTATGGAACTTAAAGTCAATGAATGCGGAGGCAAACTCAGTGGTTTAGATGACTGCTGGATTACCAGGATCATGGATTCTGTGCCCTCAGAGACCTTGTGGAATAAGTTATTGCTTAGTAAATATGAAAATGTTTGAGTTGGGTCCTTTATATTTTGCTATGAACTGACTTGGGTTGGAAAGGCCTGGCAGGTGTAGTACATGGTGTCAAAGCACTTACTTGCACAGAAGTCATGCTGGAAGGTTTCAGGGCTGCAGGTCTTGTTAGCCCTTAATTATTTTTGATTTAACAGCTGTGTTTTTAGAACATCAAACAATTAGTTGAAACAAAAAGTACTTTCTGAGAAACTTTACCTTTAAAATATTTTTCTAGATTATTTTTAAAGCAAAATCTTTGTCATTATTCTCTACTGAAACATCACCAAAACTTACAGTAAAAAGAACCAGTGAGTTATTTTAAATGTATTTCATTTTTTCCAACTGTATCTCAGTGCTGCCTATCATCTTTGCTAAGATAGCATGGTATTTCTTATGCGATTACTTAGACACCACTCTTTATTTATTTATAATTACTGCAGAAATTATGAAATACATTTAAATTTTAATGTAGAAAAGCACCTGTAAAGAGTGTGATTTTAACACAAAATTTTGCTATAAGGATATACTGTACAGTGCTTGCCTATACCTCCCCCTGGAAGTGAAAGTGCCCATATTCTCAATAAAGCCAGTTAAAAGACACTGCAAAAATTTAGCTCTGATGGTGGTATAAGGGAGAGAAAGCAGAGAGATGGAGGTTTATCTTAACCTGAAGAGTGCTGTGTTGCAGTTTGGGATTTCTTGCAAAAGCATGCAGTGTCTTATAAAAGCAGGCTTTCCTGAGTGAGCAGAGAGGTCATGACTGTGTGATTTGGAAGTCTAAGTTATGTGTTCTGAATGATTTTGTCACCTCCAAGTTTCTCTTTGGCTGTTAGTGGAGGTTAGGCTCTTTAGTGTCTACATCACTTAATGAAAATAAGGCCTCCTGTGGAAAATGCTAACCTTGACTTTAATTCCTTTATTTGCTACATTTGACTCTTGCGCCTTTAGGTTATTTATGTATTAATTTATTTTACAACTCAGTTGCCTGGAATACCTTCTAGTCTCTCTCCTAGTATCAGTCCACTCTCTCACTCCTTTCTCATTTGTTCTTCTGGGCAAGTAGGATGTTCTCGTAATTGGGAAATGAGGACATTTGAAGACTTCGTACGGTTATGAAATCATTCCTCTGAAATGTCACTTGTTAACACAATTGTGGATGACAAAGCTCGTTATCAACAAGCTTTCTGAATCTGAAAGAGTTGTTAGCATTGTGTCAAAGTCTTTTGCACGGGTCACTCATGTCTGGAATACTTTAGGCAAATATGTGAAGAATGTACAGCTCTAAATTTAGAAACACCTTGGCACAAGTTTTTCCCAACAAAATCATAAGCTATATGTGTAACTGTCATTTAAGGAATTCAAATGAAAATTTGAGGAAGTAATGACACTTAAGGAGATGCAGAAAAAAACCAAATAGAATCATTATTTTATAACGTTGAGTGGAGAAGATCTGGCAATATTCCTTTGTTTAAAAAAAGGTCTTTTTTTTTGTCTTTATTTACTATCTATAGAGTAAAATTAGTGTACTACATGTACTATATTTTCTTTATTTTGATGACTTCAATGGGATTTGCAGCAAAACAGGTCATATGTTTGTTGAAGTTCACTTATCCCTATTGCTTCCTTTGCTGAATTCTGCATCATCTGTGATGCTGAAGACCATTGTGGTGGAAATGTCAATACAAGTGAAAGATGGTGACTTCCGAAAGAAAATAACCAATTGCAGTCAGTTAGACCACTAGTTTGGAAAAAAAATAAGGACTGGCAAAATTATAAGAGTAGCTGCAGTTCTGTTGCAGAATTGTTTCTGCACAGTTCAAATTTCCTGTTAAGCGCAGAAGTCTACCATTAGATTTAGTGGAAGGTGAATTCACATTTGAATTTTTTCATACTTTGTTTTGACTGTAACTTGAAGACTTATGCCACTAGTTTTAAAACACCAAAAGTTCCACAGGAACTTAAGGAAAAATTTCTTAACAATGAGTGTGACAGAGCCCTGGCACAGGCTGCCCAGAGAGGTTGTGGAGTCTCCTTCTCTGGAGATCTTCAAACCCGCTTGGACGCAGTCCTGAGCCACCTGCTCTAGGTGACCCTGCATGTGCAGGGGGGTTGGACTAGATGATCTCTAGAGGTCCCTTCCAACCTTAAGCATTCTGTGACCCTCTGTGGCTTAGGGAAGCATATTCGGATCAGTCAGCCCTGAGGAGTAACAGTGTCAGAGCCATCTCAGTGAAATGGTGGTCCATGTCTGGCAGGTATTTTACAGTTAGAGTGGTCAGGCAATCAAGTGACTCCACCAAGCAGGTAACTACATAATTTCGCATGGAATGTACCAATAAACCTCTCAAACGTTATATCTAGCAGTAACTTCAACTGAAATTTTAACTTGTTTGTAATGTAACCTTTTTAGTTCTCGTTCTCAATGGCATATTCCTGATGAAGTTACATTATCAAATCTCTCTGGGGAAATTAGAGGAGGAGGAGATTAGAATTGAACTGTTAACATAGAAGCACGCTTCACTAAGTTACTAAGATAACTACTTTTAGGTTGCTTGTTGCTGCAACATGCATAGATCATATATCAAGCAAATTTTTTGCAGACCTTCCCATACCCTCCTTTTTTTTTAAAAAAAAAAAAGAAAAAAAAAAGAAAAAAAGAAAAATATATTTCGTTTGATATGTTTAGCTATTTGATTTTTCTTTTTGTATTCATTTTCATCCTTAATTCTGCTGCTCTTAGACAGTAGTTCTGGTTTTGTTTTTTCTTCTGTCACTCCCTCATTGCACAGCTTGGCATGTGAACAAGTCCAGGCCATTCCTTTCACATGCAAAGTGTTGAATGAATCATCCTTCTTTCCTCCCTCTTCCTCTTTTTCCCAGTCTTCAGCATATTTGTATTGCTTGAAAAACAGCTTTGCGCTGGAATTTTGCACAAGTTCATTATACAGTTTTGAAGCTTGGGTACTGTCAGCATTTTAGAGTGAACTTGCCTTGGCTGCATTTTTTCTCCTCTAGTTTGCCACAAGAATGGTTTTAGGTACCTTTTGTGATATCTTTTTCGTTTATCTGGAACAACAAAAGAGATTTTAACAGATGAATCTGTTGTGGGATTTCAAACCAGGCCTTAGCTGAAACCAGTCATCATCCTTACCTACCAGAATGACAATGAAGTAAAGAATTGTAACGCTGCCTTTTTTTTCTTTCCTTCCCCCCCGTTTTTAATTTTGCTGCTTCCCTTATGTTAAGGGGAAGGCTTTCTGGTCCTCTCCTGGGAAATGACTCCAGAGTGAAGACTTTTTATGCATTTGATTACGTTGATTAGTTAAGCATAATTCATGTCCACAGCAGGAACCTGTTTTTTGTCTTTGTTGTTCATCACTGTCAATTTTACCCAATTAAAATCCCCTCCGTTTTTAAAGGCGGTATCAAGTCATCAGTTTTTCTGTGAACATTCCTCTGAATCACCCACTTCTATTTACCTTTGAGATTTCACTGTCGCCATCTGCAATAATAGCAGTGAGTAATAACCTCAAAACTAATGAAACTTGGAACATCTCCAGGCTTAAACAACAACGAAGCACATAAACTGTAACTTTTTATAATTTTGAGATACGTTTGTAGTTTACTTTTGGACTGAAATGCATTGGAAGTGCTTCCTGTTTCCATAGTTTAGTTTGGATTTATTACCTCCATGAAATTAAGCATGATGCTACTTTTAGTCCAGTTACTTCCATGTCCTGGCTCACTGGTTGCTTCCCGCCCCTCAGCATCTGTACACACAAGAGAGGCAACTGCCACAGCCTCTCATGTTGCCACCTTTCCCTGTCCCTCCTGATCTCAGAGCATTGGTCCCTTCTAATTTTTTCCATGCCCCATAAAAAGCATAGTCTGATGCTATAGTGTCTGTGAGGAGTAATTCATTTTTGCTTGTCTTTTTAAATATTTTAGGTGAAATGAGTGAGGCAAGTTTTTTGTAATAAGGTATTTCTTCAGTGGTCCTTCTTCAAAAAAAAAAAAAAAAAAAAAACAATGACCAATGACTGTAGTCAAAAGTATGATTAATAACAAATTTAGCATGAAAGAATCCTGTGCACCAGCACAAAAGCTTTGTGATGAATATAATGTTGATATTGCGGCACTATCCCCTAGTTCATGGTAATTACTAAATTTCAAAATATCTGAAGGAGAAGATGGAGCAACTGTGTTTATAATGAATCTGTAATGAGTTCTAAGCTGGGTAACCATGCAGAGTCAAGAGATTTGCATAATAATTATAACTGGACTAAAACTATAGAGCTTTATTCCAATAGAAATAAGATTTGCCTTGGCATTTACAGAAAATTCAGCATTTGTAGTTTCAACAGCAGTACCACATCAGAAACTAAAGAAAAAGAGCTATAAGGAAGAAGTGATGGCACTTCACTTGTGCCTCTTAAAAAGTGGGGACAAAAATGAAAGCGTGGAGCTCAGAGGCTGGACAACTACAAAGTTTGAATTTATATTAACTACAGCTCCTTCAGCCAACACTAGGGTGCAGAAGAATGGAGTAAGTGAGAAACAGAGAATGCAAGTAAAATCTTCCCAGAGCATCCTTATACCTTTATGGGCTGAGTCAATCCTTACTAAGTATGGTCACCAATAAAAAAAAAAAAGTTGCTAAAAAGTTGCTTAATTTCAATCACAGGAGGAAAGTCTTTGCTTAGCTGTGAGGTGCTGCATATTACCAATGATTGAATTTTTGTTCTATTTCCTTTCTACTTAGATTTTTTAATTATATATATAGTGAATGGTCTGAAATGGCATTTATTGCTGTTTCTGTTACTTTCTGTAACATAGCAAGAGAGCGCTAAATTATTTGGGTGTTTCCTGGCAAGGACTAGAGGATTCTGGGCATTCTAAAACTCCGAATTAGAAACTCCTCACCACATACCCATCACCATCATTGCAGACAGGACCTTGACCAGTCTAATTCTAACATTTGTACGTAACATTCAAAGTCCATTTGACTCTTCTGACGCTCTATTGGAATGTGGTGTTAAAGCAGGACCCTGGGCTGGAGATGTTCTGCATTACAGGTAGGATGTATGTGTAGCTTCAGGAGTATTTTGAGGCAGAAATGGATATGTCTTCTACAAATAAGAGTTTTTAAAATGCCTATTAGAGTGCTTAGCTTAGCTTAGTTGAAAAGAATCAAGAGATGAGCTAGCAATGATTTTTCCCATACTGGGGGAAATAGGGATTTATCCCAATGATAATTCCCATATCAAAGCTGTTTGTGTTAATCAGATAAAATTTATTCTGAGGAAAGATGTGAAAAGGCTTGTTTGTTAACGAGAGGCATAAAGTGATCCTCACTTGACCTGAAAGTTTTTCTTTGTTTTATGCTTTTCCTAGATATTTCTAAAGCATTTAAATGGAAAAAGTAATTTGTATTTGAACTGCACTAGCATAATTTTGTCTAGTTTTGTAGCTAGAGTGTGAGTAGCAAATAGTTGTGTTTTATTACTTAATTTAAAAAAAACTATATGAAGTAAAGGTAATATTAATAATATAGTGCTGTTCTCTCAAAGAAATGGATTAATGCTACTGAGACTCATACATTTTTAAGTTTCATCAGAGAACTGTATTATTGAGTAAAAAAAATTGTGGCTTCCTACTTCTAAAAATTATTATAATCATAAATCCATCTGCGATTACTTGCAGTTTGAGTATAGCGTTAAGGATATTAAACATGAGGACTCTTTCCTTTGCTTTGCTATCTCATTTGAACTAATTCTGAGCATTTCAGCTGAGCTCCAGAACGACGACGATTTGCCTTTGGCTTCCCTTTCTGCCTGGGCTGCCGAGGAGGGTAGTTCAGGTCTCTGACCCCTGGCTCCGTTTAGGTCTTCTTGTGTTGGTCACCTACTGAGCGCGGTGAATGCTCATCAGGAGTGGAAGCAGGAGCCTTCCAGGCTCTGCCTGGGAGTCATGTGCAGATGGACAAAGGAGCTGTGATTGAGGCAAAGAGATTTTTGCTTCTTTCTCCAGCAGTAGTACTGTGAGCACCTTCTATTTGAACTCTTTGATTCAATTGGCGATGCCTCACCTCATCGGTAATTTGTTCAGATGTTCTTGCAGATGAATCTGATTGATACAATCTTCATGGAAAAGATGAGCTAGTGCTGTTAAATCCTGGAATGAAAAGGCTTTGTTGCCTTAAAAATTCAGATTTTTCCTCCTTGTTCCTCAAATTATTTTTATGAAATATTGAAATACGGGGGTATTTCTGTATTTTGAAGCAGAGCTGAAGTGACATCACCAAGTGCTTTGGAAAGTTGTTGTACTTAAAATCCGTTGTTACTGGAGAATCTTTAATTGCTCTGGAGGAGCAATTCTCTCTTTCTCCAAGCGCCCGCCAGCCTTATCTACATGGAGGGCTATTCTGTCTCCTCTGGTGAGGAATGTCACACACAGGTTTCAAGCATTTCTACATTATCTAAACTTCAAGCTTTGTTTGTGGGTTTTTCAAAAGGTTCGTTGAGCACTTTTTTTTGTATGTTTTGTTTGTTTTTCTATCAAGTTAAGTCTGAGGTGGAGATGCTTGGTTTTGCTAAGGTGGATTCCCCCCCTTTTTTATGTTTTTTTTTTTTTTTGTTATTGTTGCATTTGTTCTTTAAGCTGTTCTGTCTTTCCTTTTTCTCTTTATTTCAATGATGAATCACTAAATATTTCAACTGAAATAAAGCTGATCAAAACAGAAAGGTTTTTCAGGTTTCTGAATTTTTTTATGAGATGCATTAATAGGAAAACTCATACATTTATCAAAGGCAATATGTTAAAAAAATTAATTGACATAGAAAGGGAAATATGAAAAACGATAGCAATGGAAAGAAATCTAAAGCAAAACATTGTGTGAAGGTAACGTTTGACTTGTGCTTGGCTTAGGTGCTCCCTTTTATACCCTCTGGAAAACAACTGGCTTCTGATGCGCAAAGCTGATGCGGCACTAGCTATTTCCACTGAGACTGGCCTTCGTGTTTGCAGGCCATTTGAATATGTGAAGGGATGGTAATGTTGAGCTTGAAGCGCGTTAAGTAGTGCAGCTAAAAAATAATTTTGTTGAAACTATTTAGATGAGCTAATCTTTCAGAGATGCACAGACCTTAATGTCCATAAAGAACAGAAAGAGAAGTTTGCTTTTTGCCATGGGATCTGCTCATGTTCCTCCCTGTCTTTCCCCCTTGCTTCCAAAAATCCTGCGGTTTTGTGTCAGATCCAAAGCGAACTGCTGTGGTATCTCCTATGCCCTCTCCCTGCAGTGGTCCCTATGCTAACACCTGCCTTTGCATGCCCCCTGCCCCAAAGGGCTGGCCCATCTTTGCTGCAGATGATCAGTATGTGGTTTCTGGGTTAAGGTAAAGGTCCCTGCTAACGCTGTAGGGAACTTTCTAGTCCATGCAGATACTAAGGCTGCGACTGCAGATAAGTGAAACATCTTTCTTAACAGGCTTTTGAAGAAAAGTGGATGGAAATGAAACAGCAGGCCAGAGACAGAGTCCTACTGAGAGGAAAAGAAGGGGTGAGAGGGTATGAGTCTGCTATGATATATACCAGCCTGTTAACTGTGTGCCTTGACTTCTCCAAGTGACGCCCTTGCTTTGCGGCGGGCGCAGGGTCCCCTGGCAGAGCGGCTGCTCGTAACCAGCCTGCAGACTGGTGGCGCATTGCTGTGGGGGACGCCGGAGGGCAATCTTCCCGAGCACGGGCTGTTTCTGGCACTGCGGGTATCCCTAGATTGCTGCTGAAGTCCCTGTGGTGCTTTGGGTTACGCCGTGATTGTCACCTGAGGCACAGAGCGCAGGGTGCCCTCTTTTACGGCTGAGGGGTAGGAAGCGGTTTCACCTCTTGGAGGGATAGCCTGAACGTAGGTAATGTGCTTAACAGGCACCGGCGGGGAGTGTGTTGGAGCGGCGTGTCGTTTGGAGCAACGAGTTGAACAGCTGGATTTTGGATTCAGTTTCCATCTCTGCCTCAGACCCTCTTGGCCAACACTGAGGCACTTCCCAGGCCTTTGAGGGTTTGTGAGTGTGACTGTAAAACGCTGAGACGACTGCGCTGTCACCTGAACAGCGTCCCTCAGTATGGGGGATCTGGCAGGGACCGGCGCTCCTCTGGAGGCGGGAGGCTGCAGCCGTGAGGAGGGCGGCCCTTGCCGTGCTGCGGAGCCCTCCGCGGGGACAGCTGCCGGCGAGCGCAGGGCGCGAGGCCGAGCCGCCCCGGAGCTCCGGGGGGGTGTGCTAGGGAATAACCCCCCCAGGGCCCTGCGCGAGCCGTTAGAGCCAGAGCGACTTTGCTCTCTGCTCCTGGGAGACGTGCCTGGTCCACTCCTTGTCTCGGACAAACGTGGGCATCTTCACGGTGTTTCAGCAGTTCTGCTGGCACAAAGTGTATTTACTACAGGCTTGAACACAGTCCAGACATACAAGCTGCGCCTTTTCTCTGAAATGCCTTGATCTGAAGTAGCTGTGGTTCCCACCAGCTAGAATTCCCATCATTGTAGCCAAAGCTACATTGCTGCTTCCATGTTGTTAGCAAGAGTTTTCCTGAAATACTTTTTTGAACAGTGAAGGATTTTTATTTATTTATTTATTTATTTTATTGCTGTTGTCCATCTGGTCCCTTCCCCCACATCTGGAAAGCTGTGCCCAATCCACAGCACCAGAGGTAATTTAAGAGTCTTAAAAAAACAGCAGAAACTTGTGGAAAGAGTTTACAGCCTATCAGGATGCCTGTAGATTTTGCTTCTGTCTAAAGAACCTTTGCATCATTGTGCTCTTTCTGAGGATGATGTTGCCCTCAAGGAAAACTGAAGTCCATCATAAAAATTTACTTGAGAGCAGCATATCTTCTCACTATGAATAAAAGGTTCACTATAAGTAAACAGTGAAACTGCACAGTCTCTTTCTTGATCAATTTAGGTCAAAACAACAAATGTTCATGACGTAGTTAGCAGTGGGAAAATAATGACTTTTATTTTTGTTATAAATGAGATGAGGTGTATCAATGTAGTGTGTCCTATGCCCTGTTAGGAAGCAGATAACTGTAACACGTTCAGAACTGGAGAACTCTCAAAATGATACAAATCAAATATAAAAAATAAAATGTCATTTAATATCTCGATCAGTAATTGTTTAGCCAGAAAATTTATTCATGATTTGTAGTGCATCTTAATTGTGGTGATTTCCTAGGTCAGCCTTTCCCAATAACCAGCTTCAGAGGCCACAAGTTAAAAGGTTAATCAAAAATGATTCTTAGTAGACCATTCTTAGTAGAATACAAGTTAATTTTTTTGACAGGGGAACAGAAGCTCCTTGTGTAAGGGATTCTTTCCGTTCCACTTCGTTTTGTCAGCCCTCCCACTTCCTGCACAGCGTAAGCCTGGCAGGTCTCCTCTGCCATCTGAATGTCCTTACGCGTGGGGCTGGCCTGCCCCAGCAGTGGGGGGGAGCAGATCAGAAGGTGGCACTGTTCACTCGCAGCAAGGCTTGAGTCCCGCCAGGTTGTTCGGGTGGCCCACATCCAGAGGTGTCCCTTACTGGGCAGGCTCCCGATGCCCAAAGTTGACAAGTGAGAGACTGAAATCGCCAGTGATTCCTATTTTCCAAGCAGAGAATGGAAGATGAAGGTAGGAGCCAAAGATAGGATGGAAAATGTTTTGAGAAGAGCTCCTCAAAAAGTTTGGAGTGTGTTTTAAGAAATCGTTCAAGAGATGCAGAAGGAAGAGGTGGCAATTTCCTGGAGTAAGAGTTGCGGTGTCAGGGTTTTCTGAAGTGACCGTACCTGGCCTGCCATTTTTGACCAATTCAGCTGCAATACTTCAGATCATCAAGTTTCCTGGAAGAAAATTAAATTATGAGTACATCAAGTTGTTACTGTTTCTCAGAGAATCATAGCTGCCCTAACGTCACAGAGCTTCCTGTGAGTATGTGTTTTGAGCAAGGATGTAATGGCATAAATCAAATGTAGGCAGCTCTGTTTTTCCTTGATGACATTCGCCACTTTCAGTTTTAGTGGCGCAGTGCTCCCTTCCTGTTCGTGATTGCTGTGTTGCACCCACTTTAAATATCTTCTAGAAAGACCACAGAGACTGAAGCAATTAAAAAAAATCCCAGGTTCTCTGCGAGCGTTTGAGATGAATCGTCATTAAGCAGTTCTACCTCACAACTTTTTAGAATGTCAGTGTTTAATTGCTACTACTTAAATACATTTTCTTAGGGAATTGTTCCCTTTTGGACTTCTCCTTTGTCTTTGGGTAATTTAGTCATAAAAATGTTAAAAATTGAAGTAATACATAATTAAGAATAATGGTTACAGCACTGACTTATTAGGGAAGAAATGTTAGCCTGGCAGTCTCATGAGAAACATAGAGGAAGCAAAGAGAGAAGCTCTTTTGTCTCCTGTGCTTGTCCTGTCCCCCAGTAGATACATCCTGAGAAACCTGACACAAGTTCCTGTAAATTTGTATGTCTGTAAATGTCATGCAGAAAGTTCTAATGGGTGTTTCTGTGTGGATATAAAAATAAGAGAATAATAGTCTTTTATTTCTGCAGAATAAAATGTTAGGTGGTTTATCTGCCTCTTTAGTGGTTATAAAACTAGATGAAAGAAGTATTCCCATCAAGAATCCAATGAAAAAGAGCAGAAAATTGAAACAAACAGCTGTAACTGAGATAAAGAAAATAATTCAGGAGTTTATCTTAGGAAATCTGGAGAATTCAGATTCAGATGAATGGTACCTTAAAGGTGGAATTTTTATCGCAGATTCTGTTGAATCTTACAGTAATATGTTGCTTCTCTCCCTCTGCAAATTCATTTGTGCGTATAATCTAATCCTGCTAAAGCTAATCTATGCCTTCCTATGCTGTTGAATAGGCAGATATAATAAGCAGTTTATTGATTTGTGAAACTTTACCTGGTTTCAGAAGCACTTATACCAAATAACTTTTTCTTTTCTGGGTGTTCTTGCTTATCTGTTTTTTGCTGTTGAGCGATAACGTGGTAGTAGGCATCATATAGTGATTCCTTTCTGATTCCTGACTATTTTTTTTTGCCTTCTGACAATATATTATTTTTCTTCCAATTTAGCTGTAATTTCTGATCTCTCTTTTGTTACTGTCTTCTGTATAAAACATCTTTTTCCAAGTCGAGTGTTCATAAATCCTTGCCCACTGTTTTTAATTCACCAAAAGCCTGTTTTCTGTTTCACACAGAGATTTGCATTGCAGGTGGGGTGGAATCTGTTATGTATTCATGTGCTGCTCTCTCCCCGCAAGTTTGCGGAGCGTCTCATGTAAACAAATCCCTTTATTTTTACCACTTCATCCGCCAGGAAGTTCCAGCTATTTAACTGGCCGTGTTCATGGAACCAGAAGCACTTTACAAAGGTACTTGATTCAAACATCCAAAGCTGTTTTCTGGTATCTCTTTTTATACCTTTCTACCTTACTAGTTTTGCATATATAACAGTCACTTTTTCCAGAGCTTGTCAGAAGCCCTTGTATGTATGTGTGTGTATGAATATACATATATATAATGTGCTGCTTGTCCAAAAAGTGATCCATAGTGTGCACATCACTGGGAATACCTTACCCTAATTTGTTGCATGCCTCCTTCCATCATCATTCAACTGTGAATTTTTTGGTCTGTGTTTGTGGCCCTGACTACTGGTTTTTATCTCTGTGTTATCTCTGTGCCTGTCTTTTTCTATGTTAATTAAATTTTCATGCAAGAAATATCCTCTGTGCTAAACTCTCAGATCCTCCAAATTTTACTGTACCTTTTCTTTTAATTTGGGTGGGAAGCAAGTGTTTCCATGGAGTCCTGAGGCTTCCCACTCCTCCTGAAAGTTAATTTTTCTCCCCCTTTACAGTAGGCCAGCACTGCTTATCAGTGGTCAAGGTCAGGGGCATCAGACCACTCTGAGCTGAGGCATTCTGGCCTCTTCCAGAGGCAAAAGGAGACATCTTCTGGAGGCTCCCACCCAAGAAGAGAGATGATTTCCTGGAATTTTAATAATACCTTTTATGTTTTCACCCAAACTAATGTGCTTTAGAGTTGTGCTAATTGACCTGATATTCTGATTTTAGATTTGCGGTGCTAACCCTCGGAGCTAATTTACACAACGTGCTTTGAACTGAACTTGGTAATGCAAATATAACGTCCTATTAGCAAACTATGAATGGTTCCTACTGGGATTTGTACAATGATTCTGAGCTCATTATTACTGTCATTCAATATTGTGGATGAGTAGAGGAAAAATAATTAAACAAAATAGTACTTCAAATCTCAAAGGGAAGGTAAGATCAACAAAGTTGAAAACCCAGAAGTCTTGTGTTTAACATACACACACTGCGGAAGGAGAGGTAAAGTGTGGGTATGTGTTACACACGCAGCATCGCTGCCCAGCCTAACTGGATGGAAAAATTGATACCCAGTGAATCATTTATTTCCCCCGAAAGATTCTGTATTTCTCTGAATCTAAGGTTTATGACGTTACGTGGAAAATGGTGTAAGAAGTATTTTCTTCTAATCTCTTTTAGATATAAGTTTATCCTATTTTTCCTCTTCCAGAAGTGTTGCTTGAGGATTTAGCTGTGTTACTCCTAGTGATGTTATTGGAAGTTTCAAAGCTAAAATACACAAAAACAGCTTACAAAATGCATCTTGCAATCTAACTGTAGCAGCATTGCTGTGTAAGCACTTCGTTCTATAGTTTGCTTAGGTGTGAGCAGCAAAATCTATGCAAGACCTTAAAGGTCAGCTAAATTACTGCATATTCCTCAAGTTAACATAAACTTTAGAAGGTAATACAGGTCCACTTCTAATAAACACTAAGTGCTCTGGCCACCTTTAGAATGCAGTTTAAATAAGTAAATAAAAAAGCACAGGCAACCCAGACTAACTTTAATTATCCCAGTCATTCAGCTAACCAACCAAGCAACCAGGTGGCTCCATGGCAAGAGTGTTGTGCAGCCTGGTGCTCCGCAGGCCCCCGCTCTGACCTGACCCAAGCGCTCTAGCAAGGGGGCTGCAGTGTGCCCAGCAGCTGCAACTTGGACCAAAGGGCAGTAGGGTTCCCCTTGGACTAATTTCTTCCAACCTGTTCATCATTATGACTTCTTTCCTACTTGAGTCCACTGATTTCCCATTCTGTCACTTCTAAAATCCCTTCCTGGGCAGGCTGCCTCTGCTACATTGCTAACAGCCCCAAAACTGGACTGGATACCTGAGCAGGAAACTCAGGTCTCCTCATCTTCAGGCTGTGGGACTGGTGGAAAATTTAATTCCCTGGGCCTCATAGTGCAAGACTGATGTGATCCAGCTGGTGGCCTGACACCCTTCTGTCTGCCTTACCACCTTTTCCATGAAAGTGTAGATAAAGAAATAGGTGAATATTGTCTAAAGGATGGATTATTTTGTCCTGAGAGTGGCCAGTTCAGGAGTATGAGTTATTGCTCCCCTCACACCTCAGTGAGAAGAGAAAAATGAGGGAGGAAGCATAAAATCGTAATTTCGTGCATTTTGGTGTAGCGCCAGACTTATGCCATTGCCGCCACTGTGGCTTTTGGGATGTCCTGAAGTTTAGTACCTTTAACTTACCAGGACTGGACATCTAGTTCATCTTTTTAAAACTTAGTATCTTAAAACTTTTCATCTGTCCCTTGAAAAATAATTTGAGTCTTGCAAATTAAACCAAACTGAATTTATACCTGAAGAACATTTGGTATTAGAACATGTTAAATGAAACTACTGTGGAAGGAATCTACGTCAGCCGTTGGGAAGTTGTTTCAAAATCACCAGAATGATCAGTAAAGTGTCCATAAATTACCAACTTGGGAGTTCTCATTAGCCTCTGTTAGAAGTTTTCATTGCTCACAGGAACTCAAATACTGCAAGTTTGGTATGAATAGGAAAACCAGAAGTAAAACACCCTGTGGTGATGAATGATTTATAGCTGAAGTGAAGGAGGAAAGCTGACAGGAACTTTGAAAAAGGAATTTGAAAGTCAGATGAGGAAAGAAAATAGTAGAAGGGGAAAATGAAAGAGAGAGAAACTCCATAGACTTAGGAGCAAGAGGAGGAGACAGCTAGGGTATGGGATCTCATAACATGACAAACAAAATGTATTGAAAAGAAAATCATGTTAAAAATTCATGAAAAGGGTCAGTTACACCAGAAATGAATATATACAGTGAAACAAACAAAACCCACACTACATATGAGACCACTACATTAAGCATTATGCTACTTAGAAGAATGAATCCACTCATCCTACTTACATAGCAATATTGAGACATCATGTGAAAGGCAGGTCTTTAATTCTCTGCTTTTAGAGACATTTCTCATACAGAGCTCTTTGGTTTAATTCAAACAAGAGATTTTCTATTGGTGTATAAACTGTCGGCCTCAATCCAGAAAAAGATGTTGAATTCGTAATAGGGCTGCTTTATTGTACATTTCCCTATGCAAAGTATGAATCAGGTATCTTCTGTTTTTATTTTATTTATTTATTTTTTTGTGAAAAGGTTAGCAGCCAGCTAAAATATTTTATGTTTTATCCTGATGAGAGGAAAGTGTAGATATCTCTGGCTCTGTTAACAGGAAAGAAAAAAAAGTGTCAGGAAAAAAAGATGCAAAATACTTTGCAGAATACCATGTAATTTCCTCTTACGTTAATCTGTAGTATAACGGGTTTTGTCTTCCATTGGAATGACATTAGAATCCCTTGTTTATTTTGCAGTTGAAAATGGTATGTACAGCTCATTTATAAAACGTGCTTATGAGAAATCCCTTCATTGGGACCACCTTAGCTTAGTGATATTAAAGCTGTCTTTTTCAGGAGCTTTAGTGTATTACAGTTTTGCACTGGGAAGTTAATAATAAAATTAATACTGATTTTATACTGTAAGTGTTATTTTTAAGTCAAACAAATTAGTGGTCCTGTCTTGAAAGCAGTTCAAAAAATGCCTGCCCACTTAAGAGTTCACTCATATCTGTAACTGCCATTTTAGCTGCTCAGAATTAATATGGGCTCTTGGTACACACATTCTTATAGCTACCTCTGGCTCAAGTTCTGTAATGTTCTCAATTTTGTTTTGCAAATCCTTATTCCAGCTTTAAACATTAATAGCCAAGAAGCTTTTTAGGCATGACTGCATGTTCATGGTCAAAACCGGTATGTTTAAATTGATATGTCAAGTATAGCTGAAGAGTAACTGATGAGTGTCCTGAAACTCCTGAGCAGCCCTGTGCAGGTTGCACACACTAGCAAGCATGAGGAGGGCAGGACAAAGGTTGCTAGGGATTAAGAAAAGTGATGTATTCAAACTCTCTGCTTTAGTCCTTGTCCTTGGATTGAGTATGGAACAGGCTCTGCTCAGTTTTTTTGCTGGACTGCTTTGCATTTTTTTCATGTTTAGGAGCCCTGTAATTGTGTTGCAGGAAACATGCCTAGTACAGCCAGCAGTGGCCAAGTGGCTTATAAAGAATTTCTGAAAGGTGAAGTGCGTCAGGCTCTGTGGGACAAACTTTCCCCTTCTCTACATCACTACTGATTGACAGCTATTTTTTTAAAGACAGAAATTGCTGCTTTTCTGTGGGTATTCTGTACTTTGAAGACCTGTTTGAGATCCTTGGAAAGAATAGCATTAAAAAATGCAAGTTAATGTTATTTGCAATTATCTTTTGTAAGTAAATGTTAGTGTAGGAAGTCCCTGCTTTATTTTTAGTTACATATGTTAAAAATAAAATAGCTCACCATGCTGAACATTCCTTTTTTTTTTTTTTTTCATAGCTGTTGCAATTTATATTGCTTCTGACGTTCAGTATGTACCTTTGAGCTCCACCGTTCTTTCTTTAAAATACTCTAAGGAATAGATGTCTTTGTAGCCATTTGTTCTACTGCAGTGAAGATAAGGTTTTTTTGTTTGTTTGTTTCGC
>VZSV01000037.1:5135888-5177560 GCA_013398735.1 Nothocercus julius
TGCTTTTTTTTTGTTTTTTTTTTTTCTTTCAGTTTTCACACTGGGCATTTTTAAACACACCTTTTTTTTGGCTTTGTCACTTTTCAAAGCTCCTGTGTTTGCATTCATCTCTCCCGTTCATCTCTTTTAGTAGCAGCATGGCAGTACTTGAGAGAAAATTCTGCCAGTTCGTTTTTGTTTGTGCTGATGTGCTGCATTTCTGTACCCTAAAGTTTTGCGCGCAAACAGTTTCTGCATTAGCTGGATGTGTTTGTTGCAATGCAAAGCATATTTCATACTTCTGCGGTGGACCGCCTCTGTGTGCGTGCCTGGATTCTCACCAGGTTGGGTTGACTAGCCAATTGGCCTGACTAGCCAATGCGTGGGGCTGACATGTAGCAATATTAAGTCTAGCAGGAGATGGTGTGGAGTCCTTTTCTTTGGGACAAATTTCTGGAGAGTTTGGAATGATTTAAAGAAATCTCTGTCTATCTCTGATTTCTTTTGTGACTTAAATTTAGAAGCCAAAGGGGGCTACTCATTCAGTGTAATTTGTTGGTTGTAATTTGTGGTCTAAATCATTATGCGTAATACTGAATATTCAAGTTCAGGAGAATATCCGCCATGAAAATAATTTAGAACACCTACAGTATGTTTTAGAAACCTTGATACTGCTCAACTGCTATGACATAGGATCACCCATATTAACAGAGTATCCTGCTGGGCCAAAACTTCAATCAAGATTTCACTTGTCCTTTGGTTTGTCTTCTCAGATACTTTTTGAGTTGTTCTGACTTTTCATAGTGTACATATTACCTGTTCTTGGTTATTGCCGTGGAGCTCAGCTACTGAACATCGCCTAATAGTTCTCTGTCATTTGCCTTGATAGTTATATAAACAGTTAATACCAGGCATTCTTGTTTTATCTAACAGTATTAAAATAAATCTTGCTTTCAGGAGAAAAAAAAAGAAAAGTTGTGGCAATATGAGTAGCAAGTTTTAAGACTTTTGGTGCCTTTGCACATGTCGAGTCTGTCTTTTAGTTTGGGTAATGGTTTCCAGATGAACTCTTGTGATTGCTGACAATCTGCAGAGGCCGAACTGGACACATGGCTCTCCTTGATGCCCGGCCTCTGCTTTGCAAGGAGAAATCAGAGAAAAAAAAGAGGTTTTTAGCAGTTATTACAGCAGGAGCAAACAGATGGTCAGCAAAGAAATGAAATCACTTATGTACAGGCAGGGAGCAAAACCAGGTAGCAGAAAGCGAGAAGAAAATGTAGGTTGATTGTGTCCCCCTGCTTCATTCACTCCCTTGGTCAGTGGAGAAAGGAAGAAAAAAAATGAAACTTTTGATCATATATTTTGGAAAGGACAAGACACGTAGCATTGCTATGCATTGATAAACATTTATATGACATTCTAAGTAAACAGTGGCCTGAACGGCCACAGGAAAACTGGCCAAACAGTTCGGAGGGTCCCATCCATGTGATGGGAAGGGAGAGTAAAACTCAAAACTCACCTTATATGTAGGGAAATTCAAAAGCTTTGGTCCCTTGAGAATATTCCTCAGACTATTCTCCAGTGCCATGTAGTCACACTTAAGCTAAAGAACATGCAGCATCCCATGTCTTGTTTCATTTGAAATAATTAAAAACCTGTCTGTAATAAAGAAAACCTTCCTGGGAGAGTTTGATATTTATGTTAGAAATGTAAAGCACCAGAATAATTTGGACTTGGAGCTGTGTTCAGGTTTCCCAAAACTGATAAGGTTGCCTTACAGTGCTAAGCACTCGGAGAGGCCCGAATGTTTTTGTTTTTGTTTTTTTTTCCGTCTCCAGATCTGCATTCAATTTGAAGATGTGTGTGCTGTACCCCAAAGAGACCATCTCTAGTTTTTGAGTCATGCGCGTATAAAGCAGCCCGACGTGTGGTAGCGGGGCCTGTGGTGAGCGGCGCGGGGGCCGCGGCGCTGCCAGGCCCGGAGGCTGCTCCCTGCTCCGTGGCGGCCGCGCGGGCTCGTTTGCCACTGATCTCTTTACAACCCTGTGCCTTGATCTCCCTCCCTACGCCTCGTGTAGCCTCTTAAAATAGCAAGGAAAGTCTGTTGTCATGTAGCTTTAGTGCTCTGGTCACTGTTGTCCCAGTATTTCACCTCCAGTCCCTTTAATTTAGAAGCAGTACACTTGTTTTAATACTGAATAATAAAAGCAAATCTTAAAATTTGGGCTGGCTTTTTTTTTTAAGGCAGATTATTTACTGGAAATATTTAGAAAGTAACTTTGCCTTTTCTGCCCTGCTGTCTCCCACATGTAATACAGGAAGAACTACCATGTGTCTGGCTTGCTAGGTTTTGCAAAAATCTGAAGAAGCTTAAAATACATATGAAGCTATGGTAATTTCCTTCAATTTAGGCAATTCAATCATAACTGAACTTGAAAGGTCACCTGTCTCTATGGATGAAAAGTACCACATACAATGCAGAAGGTTCAGGAGGTAATTTCTGGGAATGTTGGTTTTTCAAATGTGCCTTTTTATGCAGAGTGGGTTTTTTCTCTGCCCTGTTTCCTGCTCTGCACGCCTTTCATGCTGTGCCCAAAAAGACAGATATCTAAGTTGGTACAGGCAGAGCTGCTAGCGCCTCTTTGTAAGATATCTTTGTAAGATCTAGTTTTCAGGTTTTTATGTCTTTGTCAAACTTCTGTTTATGCTGAAATTTCCTATATCTTTTATCTGTCCTAACATATAACCTGAGGGCAAGACCTGGCCTCTCTGTTGATATCAGTAATTTCTATAGCCATGTATGTCTGGCTGCAATCTTTCACATCAAAGTCTCAAGGTATCGCTTGATTCATTGTGGGTGTCAGTGTCAGCTCGAAATTCATTAAGTTGCAGCAAAGCCTGCAAATTAAGCCCACTGAAAATAAGGTGGGAGCTGAGAGGGGCAGAGAAACAAGCAAATGGAGATCCTTCCATGAAAAATCAAAGGGACTGTTCATTACCAGCTTCTGCTATGTGTGAAACTGCCATTTCTCCACATGAGCTGTACCTGGCCCTTTTCTGGGCTCTGCTAATGAGGGCCAGGTTGTCCTCAGTACTGCAGTGTCCATCCATCCCAGCTTGACCAGAGGCTGGAGCGCACTCTTCCTCCTGCGCGGGGTGTCCCACACGTTTGAGGGAAAGGTTCCAGCAGGCCCCTACTGTGTCTGCCCCCAGAGGAACTGCTTAAGGAAGATGAGTTGTGCATTATGTGCTTTCCCCTTTTTCCTATTTCAATGCAGTGTAAGTGGGAAGATGATGTTCTGTCTTGTGCTCTGCAAGTTTGCATTTCTTTCCGTGTATTTTTATTATTACTTTTTTTTTTTTTTTTTTTTTTTTTTTTTTTTTTTAAATTTTCAATGATTGGGGGTACGAAGCAGAAGCTGATAGTGTAGCATTTAGGGGAAGAATGAGTAAGTGTATGTCAGTGGTGTTCAAGTTAGATCTTTATTTTTGGTTTTCACCTGTCGGAAGATTTGCCCCGCTCTGTCGGGGCAGTGGTCCCTGCAGGTCTGAAAAAGCAGCCTGAATGAAGCCACTGGCTGAAATCCTCCTATGGGCAAGATGCAGTATCTTGCTTCCCTCTGAGAGTTGCATGAGCATTACAATGACATGCGACAATAGATTCCCGAGAGTCCCACTGTTCCCTTGTGGGCTGGGACTAGGATAAAATCAACATTGCCAAATCACCCAGCTCCACCTCGGCAGCTGCTGCAGGCTCTCTTCCCTTGGAAGAAATTCAGGCTCCCTAGCAGCCCTTGTGTAGCACAGCCCAGCTGCATTCACATGATGCAGTCCCAGCAGAAGAAATGTGGACATTTAATATCACAGATGTTTGGTACCAGTGTTCTTTTTGCAATTCACCTTTCTCTAGTCTCCTAAATTTTGGCCTTATCTCTGATGCTACTAATTTCCGTGGACTAATACAGTGCTCTTCAATAATGATGCTTAAAGGATGAGCGCATCCCTTAGAAGGAAGCACAACTAGTGGAAGAGACGGGTCGTAACTACACATCCCAGTATTTGCTTCATTATTGAAAGACAATCAGTGAACTAGAAAAGAGTTTGGTTGGTTGAGTTGATGTAAGATGTCAGTTGATTTTGGAGCATTTGTATGTCTTTCTTGAACCACCTATTTTCCTTTCTTTAATCCTTTTCTTTTTAGTTAAGTTTCCCAGGAATAATGAACTGAAAAGAGGCTGTTGTTCTTAACTCACAGCTTGTTCTTTGGGTTTTTCTCTTGCTGTCAGGTATTTTTAACTTCTAATTAACGATGTCCTTTTTATTTTAGCATTAATAATTATTTACCAACTTAAACCCCAGAAATCTGTCAGAAATCTGTGTTAAACACAGAGGGCTTTTTCACACCCAGTTCTCTGTGTTTAACCCATGTAGGTCCATCCACGTTCATGCAGTTGCAATTGTTTTTATATCAATCTTAAAAAGAGCCAAATCTCACCTGAATTTCTGAAGTCAGGTAAAAATCTCATTGAAATTAGTGGGAATTTTGCTTTACTTCACTAATAAAGTACTTGAAAAAGAATGTAATGGTTGTTGAAAAGAGAGATTAATAGTACAGGCTATGGGCTTATGGTGTAAGCAGGGAATGCGTGACAGTTCTCTAGTGCTGGCTCCAGAGCTGCCGGCAGCTGTTTCAACTGCTCCACCTTTTGGTTTTTGGCCATGGATTTAGGCCACGTTCTTTACTGTGCGAAATCAGCTCTCTGGTTTAATTATTGGAAGAGATTTATGCAGCTTTCAAGATGTCAGGTTTATGCTCTGCAACAGTTAAAAGGGCCACCCAAGTTTGTGGGTGACCCTCAACTCCATCTGACTAGGAGTGATTGTCAGATTGGATTTTGTTGGGAGAACTAAGGAGGAAAAAGATTATATGACAAAATAAAAGAAATGCTGAATCACTTTTCATCAATTATCATCAAAATTTCCTTTACAGGAAAAGTATATTTTTAATCTTAGCAAACACCCTGGTGGCTGATCTTCTATAAGTATTTATGTTTTTTTTTTATTTTATTTTAATAACTCTCCTCAAGGCCAATAAGAGCAAAGTATGTAAATCCTCAGAGAACTGATGGAAAAATCAATCCCATTCACTTAAATATAAAAATAAACCATTTGGACTGTTTATGCAGAAGAAAATCTCATTATTATTTTGTCTATCTTCTAGGACTTCTTTAGCTAGATTTGAGGCTTGCAGAGCTTACAGTCTACATGTTCTTGCTTTGAAGTGATGGTGGATAGATTCATTAACGTAAAACTAAATTCTGCTAATTTGTTGCTTGTCTTCTATTTCAAAGAAATGATCTGAGAGGCCAAAAGTATTTGTAGACTTGTTGCAATGCTGCTTGTGACTTGTTTCAGAGAAAGTGGCCTCTAAGAATTATTAACCTAGGTTTTCCTTCAAGGAAAATATCCAGGTCACAAGTCTTTCAGTTACATGCACAAGAAGGCAAGGAGACCAAACTAGTCTGGATAGCTTTCTTTTCTGGAAACAAAGTTTGCATTTCTTTTAATTTAGTTAAAACATTTGGCAGGAGAGAGTACAGTTTAGAAATGTGAGGTGATTTCCAAATGAGTGCTAGCTTTCAAATGACCTACTTTTGACTAGTGGTGTGTTCTTGTGCATTACTTTTTGTCATTGAATAATGCTGATTTATTAAGCTGTGTGCTTCAAGGGCATTGTAAAATTGCATGTCGGGGCAGGACTGAACTGTGAAAGTGAGAATTACTCTATCAGATCATACCCAATTAAAAAGTGACAAGCACAGCAGGAGAAATTGAAAGCAAGGTTTATCTTTCATGTAACATAAGAAGTCACTATATCGGTTAGAAACAAAGTGAGTGTGAAGCAGATTCTCCACCTCTTCTTATCCCTCTCCAAAAATTATTAATATCTACTGACTTTATTATCGGAAAGAATAAGGCTGTGAGTTGTAACAGCTCGTGTTCAAGGATATTGCGACAATGGCAAGAGAATGGAAAGTGGCCGTGTCCCTTGAAGCAATCTGCTGTGGAAGTGCGTGCTGGACCCCGGGTCAGCACACTGGCACTTGACAAAGGGAGCTTTGGAAAACTGATTTTAGTTTATGTACCTCTGTAGTATGTCATTAAAGGAAGACTCTCTGGAGTTTCACGGGAAGCGTAGGGAATAAAAGAGCCGTAATAAAGCCAGGAACTTTTACTAAGCCTTGCAGTTGTTATAAAACTCTGTTACGGGGTAAAGAAACTTATTCAGTCTCCAGTGCCATTGCAGAAATCCTTGTATAACCTTTAGTGTAGCATTCCCCAGCACTCCTCTAATAGCGAGGTGGAGCAGGGACTCCCTAAATGAAGGCAACTGTCTACCCAACATACCCTTCCCTAAGCCTTCTGGCTCCACATTACCTGTTGTGTTGTAGGACATCTTTTGATAGTGAATCTGGATTAGAAAGATCATGGGCAAAACTGCAGCGTTTTCTAGAACATCAGGGTGGATTCTTTGTTCAGCCAATCTAAGTAACAGCTAGATATGTATATAGTTGTATATGGGAAGTGTGTGTGTGTATGCAGCTTATGAACAGCTGATCCTGGCAATGCCAGGATTGCAAGTTAGGCTTTAGTGTGTGAAGTTTTGTGTTTTAAGGGTGGAAAAGAACAGGAAGGAAAAGCAGAAGGGCAAAGCAAGGAACACATTGGAATGTTTAATGTGTGTTAGTTGTGTCTGGACACTTTATCTAGGTGTATGACTGTCTCGAGATCAAAGAACTGTGAATGCCAATCACTAAAACCTCTTGACATAGCTGTACTATTCCTCTCAAGTGTGCATATTATTTGGGGTGATTCCACAAAAGGGAGATAAATCATTGTAGAGAATATAGTGGGAGGAGATCAATGGGTAAATTTGCAGGGCATCCATTAGATCCATGCAGGAAACTTTGCCTGTAGCAACAGCAATTCTCTGCAGAATGTATTTTCAGGTAAATCATATGTGGGATTGGTATATGGTGAGTTATTAAGAATGTAAAAAGGACTCGCTAATAAAGAGTCCTACTGGACTTAGTGTAGGAAATCAGCTGTTAGGGAAATTAAAAAAGACTTTTTTTTTTTTTGTCACAATATGAAATGATTATTCTTTACATTCTCCATTTTCCCGGAGGGAATTAACTTTTTCCCTCCGTTCTTGCACAAGATGAGAATATTGACGATCACCTGAAAGAATAGCTTTGTTGTTTTGTATTATGTCGAGTAGGTGGTTTATTAGATTTTCTTCTGAGAGAAGAAGTTGCAGAGACATAAATCTATCCTTAGAAACACACTTAAAAAAAAAAATCTATATGCTTATTGTATAGGAATTATCATTTTCAAGTGATATGAGTAAAGCTGTAAGAGATGAGATGGATTTTAAAGACATTACAGATATACTATTGCCTAACTTTGAATTTTATCTTGCAGTGGCCAGTGTAAAAGAAAGTGTGGTAAAATACATGGAGATGCTGGAGGATAAACTGCATAGGTAAGGATGACATATTGTAGAAGGCTTTGAAAACTCAGAAATGTTTCTTAATGCAGCACTGGCATGTATGGGAGAGAAAATGTGCTGGAACTTTATGTTATTATGTTCTTTATGTTTTTATTATGTTATTTGCTATTACTGTAACAACAACAATAACAAAAGCTATAGAATGTAAACCTACCCAGAGCTGGAAATCCCGTGGATGTTGTTGTTATGACCTCTGCTCACGGCCATGCTGCAGCTGCTTTGCCGTGAGCCCGCTAGTACAAGGTGCAAGTGAAGGAAAGAGTGGCTGGGGGAGCTACCACAGTGTGTAACGCTTCTCAGGAGCTGCTGGGATGGCCAGAGAGAAGGCAACACATGTGTCTTTATTAAAAATTAATAATCTGATGTTTCTAGGATGCGTGGATTTAATTTACATATCAGGCTCCCAGAATTAAGCAAATTTCTTTTTAACTGTTAAACACTGGAGAATCTCTAAAGACTTCTTTTTTATTTATGCCTTTTGATACAATGTTTCTGTTGTCTACCTGGAATTTTTGTTTCTGCATCAGTATTTTAATGTGTAACACATATTTATGTGTCTTGATGGGTCTTGTTAGTGGGCTTGCAGCATGTTCTTTTCCCTTATCATGTAGTTTTAGCACTTGAGAGAGAAATTTCCATTGTGAACATGATGCTATTATTCATCCTGCTTCCATAAAAAGTATCGTTTCTGGGAATGAATTAGAAGTTAAATCCTCTTTTTGGCACTATTTCATATTTTGAAAGCGAGTGCAGCTAAGACATTTTTTATTGACAGTAGCTGACAATTTCAAACTTTCCTCAGCTTTCCTCAGATTATATCACATTTAGAAATAATCAGGTATTGTAATACAGTTTGTTGCTTTTGTATGCAAGGGTTATATTCCTTAGTGCCCTACATACTTTGATCTTTTTGTGGTTTGAATTTTTTATTGCAGATAGCCTAAAGGTTTCCAAGTATTGCTATTTGGAGGCCAGTGTTCTCCCTCCCTGCATTTTCTGAGGACACAAATACATGAAGTCCACGGTTTGTGTGTACTAGTGCATGTAACATGCACATTTGGGCTTGCCAATAACTCCTGTCCCTAACTATGTGCCTGGATATTAATTTTTTTTTTTTAAACTGTACTGGCCAAGCTCCCGCAGATGAGGTTTATTCCAGTACCAGTGACAACTTTTCAATATGTACAAATGGCACAATTCTAAAAATAATTTATCCCTAGTAATTAGAAGCTAAGAATTTCTTTTAATATCAGTGGGAAAAGAAAGTCTATAATATTTTTTACCAAGGAGGATACTCTAAAATATAGTACCTTTACAATCTTTTTATGTTTATGTGAATGGTTACAGATATTTGTTTTTTCCGAAGTTATTTGGACTGTGCATAATTAACTCCACCTGCTTTATTGCTTGCATAATTACAAAAAAAAAAAAAAAAGTAAGCAACACCCTATTTTTTTCCTTTCTGAGAAATACATTAGAGGGAGAATTTATCTTTTATCTGGTTTTCATGTAGATTCCCTATTTACTCCTTATGTGTCATAGGCTAACGGAAGACTCTCTAAGAAAGGTTTAGAGAACATGTGTGTAGAAAGAGGTAGAATTGGTGCCTTTATAGATGCCTTTGAAACCAATGGGTGATCAAATCTGTGCAACAAGAATTCAGATATACTTCTGGATTTTTTCTCCAGATGAAACATATCATTTTGCTAGGAAATGTCTCAGATAGAAGCAGCATGATTCAAAACCCTTCAATTTAAGGTATGCCTTCAACATAAGGTAGAAATGTAGTTTTTTTTTGAACACCTTTATCGTAAAGGAGAAGTAGCGAAGAAAATTCAGACCAAAGGAGGCTTAATGAGTGCATGTGTTAAGTGTAATACCCTCTGTGTGAGTGTATTAAGTGTAAGGAATCTTAGCTAACTTCAGCTCATCTCTTTAAGTGTTTTACTTACAGAAGCTCAGTCAGCTGAGCATCTTCATGTGGGACCTTTGTTCTTTCACAGAAAATGTGTTTCTTCATCTCACTTCTTTACACTCCATGTGAAGACTCTGCTGTAGACCTTTATCATCACCATCACTAAAGGGGGCTTTAGTGATCCAATTCTTTGAGGAACTACCAAGTTCTGCCATCAGTGATCTTAAGTCATGTGCCTGTTTGTAAATGGTTGGAGCTCATAAGCTGAGCACAGGAAAGAGTTCTATAAAGCCACAAAAGGAGAAGATTTAGGTTGATATTTCATACTTAAATGTTGTATCTGAAAGGAATATTTAAGTGTCTAAATAAAAGTGGACATATTTTGCAAGATGCAGGATGCCTCTGAAGACCTTTTTAAATCAGTAGACTTGAAGAATGAGTATCAAGTCACATTTGTTCAGGTATTTAAAATTGGAATCTAAACCTAGACTTAGAGTTTGTAAATAGTGTCCTGATTTTGAAGGTTTCCATGAAATCATATGCCCTTAAAATTGGTAAGGAAAATATGTATTTCTACATGAAAATTTTCATTTTCTGAGTTATTTGCTGGCTGACATATCTCACCAGTGAAAGCAATGTGAGGTGAGTAAATATGTCTGTCACTTTGCACATAGCTCCTGTATCTCATTAAATCTCTGCCTTACCTTCAGTCTATTTCCCTTCTATCACACAGGGTTTGTAAGAATGCATATACATAAAAAGATTGCGCTATGTGAGAACTGAGTTTATTTGATAGCTGGAAGAACCCAAAGAAATGTGTGGAACAAGATAGATTTTTAAAAATTATTGTTCAAAATGTTGCTGTCACAGAAGCTAGTAAATGTTCCAATGTTTGCATAAGCGTATGAAGTGCTGGGCCAGTTCAGTTTCTTCACTAAAATATACAGCAAAAGGATTTTGTTCTTTAAGTTCATTCTTTTCTTTGGAGACACTGCTAATTTTCTTGCAGTAGGATAGCGTATTAATCCAGTTTATTCAAAATATAAGGGGTTTTTATACCAAAGCAGACTAAGTATCATTAATGATGCAAATCAGCTTCATCAGATTGAGGGTGAGATAACAATGCTCTGAATTTCAAGCTTCCATCTGCTAAATATCCGGAGAAGCATATTTGGAATGCATTGCCCCTGTGAAATGTATTAGAAACTGATAATCTGTGAACATTGCACTCTTAAGCAGATGGAGTAAATGTGGCAGAATTGTTCCAAGAGTGTCCTGTGGAGACTTCTTATTTGTATGTTTTGATATGTTTGATATTTGCCATCTAACAGCTGGGTTTTACGGTATACCAAAGAGTTTTTGGGTGGCAATGCACATGAACATGCAAGTTATGACTGAACCATAGCGTGAGTAATCACAGATGTGATAAATATGGAAAGAAGGAACATTTCCCAAAAGAAAATACATCTTGAGGAGGAAAGAGGCAGAGAGCAAATAAAATGTGAGGAGAATCTTGGGACCATCACAATCCTTTTGCTCATGCTTAGGATGTAGGAGCCAGATGTGTCATGGAATATTGAAACCTGCATCAGCAGAAACCGCAAAAGGAGCTGGATTTTCACTAGTTTAATAATTAGGTTTTTAAACCTTTCTCAAGGCTGTCCTGACTTCATACAGTAAGGTGAAGGTTCCTACATCCACCTGGAACTTTTTAGTCTCCTCTGCCCATTCAGAGCCCTGTTTGAACTCTGACACTGCCTTTGAAGAGAAGTCTGGTATCCAAGCCTATGTGTATAAATTTGCAATTATCAAGCACTTTAATGCAAAGGTCTGCTCTGACAGTCTACAGACCCTTACGTGTAAGGGTAAAATTTCATCTTGAGCTGCAGTGTATCGTTGTATAAGAAGCCTAGTGTCTGCTGGTAGCAGATTGCTGTACTAAAGCTCCTGAAGCGCTTGAAAAGTCTCCCCCCTCCTAATATACCACAGTGCTTGGGAGTGCCATACATCCTGCAAAAATTTGCAATGTGTAAAAAGAAAAAAATGTGTTTAAAAAAAAAAAAAAGTAAAATATGTGTAACCCAGGACCTGCTTGAGTTGCACTGAGGGCTGCTTCAGCTGAGGGTCATATCTCCGCAGTGTGTAGATTGCACTGAAATGCCCATAGATGGGACCGAAATCTTTGTCCACCTTTCCCAAAGCCTGTGACTTCTACTGTGTGTCCAAGAGAGCATGCAATCTCATGCGTTGCTTTAAAATGATCTGATCTGATTTTGCTTACCATTAGTTCTGCCGTGGTCATGTTAAGTGCAGGTTAGGCAAAATGCTGGATGCTTCTAGGGTCTCATTTAGTCCCTTTTTTCTTTTTCCCAGCTGGTCCAAGTCATATCCAGCTGTGAGAACATTTGCTGCAGAACTGTGAGCAGCAGACAGGTCACATGTGACGATGCATTCCTTTCTATCTCCTAGCCCACATGGTGATGGCTTCTAAATCCCTTATCACAATGGCCTCAGGCTAGAAACAATTTTTTTGTACCAGTCGATGTAAGGGTGACATTTCTTGAGCTGAGGGAATTTAGTGTGATTGTAGTGTACTCCAGGCCTCAAAAGATTATTCTGTGACTTCCAGTCTTCACAAAAAAAAATGGGTATTTACTTGCTTTTTCTAATTCTCCTGTAGAAATCATGAAATTATTTTGGAGGCGATCATATTTTTTAAGAATACCTGGTGACAACTACACAAAGCTGTTTTATTGAGCTGTCTTCTGTGTTGGTCTGCATAAATAGGCAAATAAATATGCCTGCTTGTAAGATGGAATATTGCAACGATGTTGCAATGATAGTGTTTTGCCGTTTTTGATCTTTGAACGATACAGCATCTTGTAGCTTTGCAAAGGTATGCAAAAACTTTCTCCTCTCTTTTATCCCTGTCTGCAATTTGTCTTGGCTGATTTTCTGTTGAGTGGTGTTTGGTCTTGTTTTAATAGTGGCTTTTGTCACTTCATGGATGTGAAGTATAGGAAATGTAGTAGAGTCTTTTTCTCATGTAAGATGTGCTCATTTGTACAGCTCATCGTTCACTGAGGCACGAAGGGAACTTTGTGCGTTTAGGACAACTTGCTTGCACTTGCATGTCCTGAAAAAACAGCAGCCTAGCCCCGGGCTTGTTTTACCTCATCTCATATATCTGTAAGGGATTTATTTATTTTAGATATTCACTTGCTGTGTAGATGTCACTTGCCTAGTTCAGAACAAAAATGACAGTAATCTGGTTGCAGCCTCAGATTGCTGCTGCTTAGTCATTTCATATATCATAGAAAATGAGGAAAAAAAGCAGTGTTGTGGAAGTGAAAGGAGACATTAAGAAGTTGTTAGAGGCTTTGGCTCTTGAGTGTGACTCTTTTTAAGTTCTAAGTAAACTCTTTAAAGTTTACTTACTGAAATACAAATGAAATAATTCATTGAAGTTATTTCATGGAGAAGGGAGTGCAAGGACTCCCCTATATGCTTGCAAAGGGGCACTTATGGTAGCTTTCTGCTGATGCAGGAAAAGAATGATACAGGCAGCAAACTAACTAGGTTAGCATTACTGTCCAACTTGAATAAATGAAAGTAGCCACATTTGTCATAATGACTTCATGAGACTGGGACTCAGACCTGTACGTTAGCCGAGTTGTTGGCTTTCATGGCTGGCCCAGGCTCTTCTTTAGAAAATCTACACCAGTCAAAAGAAACAGTAACTTGGCTTTTACTGAGATACCAAAATACTGTGTGTTGTAAGGTGATTGCTGCCTGCTGCAGAATCATGACCACCATACGGAAGCGATGAAACTGTCCGTGTGTCAGAGGTAGGCAAAGAAGTCCTGCTGCTCGTAGATCATGTCAGGCATCTCCCATGTAGCTGTTCCCTGCGGCTTACTTAGGGTGAACTTGCTGTATTAAAGCACAGGATCTTTATGGCACTAGTATGTGTGGAAAGGCTCCTACCTCCTATGCACTGCATCCAACCTTACTCATGTTGCAAATAGATGGATGGGGGGTGAAGGAAGAGTGTGAATGTTTCTTATGCTTCTCTCTTCAGATCATTTATTTGCTTCTACATCCTATGAGGTGCATGACATACTCTCTGCCTAGCTGTGGAAGGAATGGCTATTAATAGGAGATTTATTATGCCACAAGACCCGAGGTGTTGCACACTCTTGCGGAACTTGCCTGCTTCCACGCTGTTAGACAAGGCACATATTCTTGTTGCAAGTTCACCTTTTTCAAGTATGGGACAGAAAGCCCTGGATTCCGCATGCTAAAGGCAGAATTATTTGCAAGGATAGAGGCGCTTGCTTACTCTGATGAAGTCCACAAGTAATCTGGGCGAGGAAATGTGCATTGTGTAAAGGACATCTCTGGTGCTCAATTTTTAATACATCTGAAGGTCTCATCTTCTCCAAGCTCCATCCCTTCAGATGAGAATGATCTGAGGGTCCCACATGTTAACAGGACTAATCTGGATTAATTGACACCACATTACATTCCAGTTGAACGGATATAAAACCCCTCAATGGGTATAAATACCCTCAGTAGCATGGCCTGTTGAGGAGGTTTGTTGATGTTACAGTGATGGTCTTGAAGCTATGAGCACATTAAAAAGGCTGAGTGAGTGCACTCGGACCTGGCTAACTCTTTCCTGCCTGTTTATAATTTCTTTACTGTTCCTATCTTTTTCTAAGCAGTATTGTCTACATAGAAAAAATGTTTTGTTTCCCAGGCAATCCTTGCTCACCTCTTCAAGATGTTGTTTATGAGTGATCGTTATCTCCCTGAAAAAGAGTCCACAGATGCCAGTGAAATCATCGCCTGCCCTTGTAACAAAGGGCTGCTGGGCTAGGTCCTTTGTGACTATCTTAAATATTGAAAATCTGGACTTTGGTTAGCAGTCAATGCTGCTGACAATGGATATGGTAAATAATTGGTCAGATAGATTTTGCCAAATCAAAAGGAGTATGTACACTTCTGTGACATCTGAAGGCGTTTTGACCCAAACACATTTCCCTGTTCTTTATCGTAAAACAGCCTATTTTGAAAATATTGTGTAGTGCTATGCTGCTGACGGGTTCCCCCCAAACCTCCAGACAGCAACAAAAACCTACTATGGCTTCAGTAGCATTTAAAAAGCACTGCAGTGTCACCGTACTCGCATGAGGATGACTGAACGCTTTTCTTTGGAGAATCCATTCTCTTCATGCATTCGGAACAGTGCATTCTCTTTAGTTCTGCTGCCTCATTCTTCAGTTTACTAGAGAAAACAGGATGAAAACAGGATTTATAGTTTCTCAGAGAGTCGTGTTTTCCTGAAATTCCGTTCCAGAGTGAAAACAGAAATTTAGCTCATTGCACCTATTTACTATGGAAAGATTATAATATCATGAATTGAAGGATATTCACTTCAGCTACACTGCTGGTCACAGAACACAGGAAAATCATAAAAAATAATATTTTGAATAGATGTCTTTAGGGGAGAGAAAATTTGTGAAAAACAGCACATATTTGCAAAGTTGCTTCCATTCACTATTCGGAAACTATATGCAACCTCTTTTACTATTCTACTAATCTCTTGTATTAATAATATTGTAGTAAGGGAAAGTTCACTCAAAATATTATTGAACAAAGGGACTTGTGAGTAATGAAATACAAACGAATAGGAGTCCCAGTTAAGGAATTATAATTAACTGTTGCTACATTTGCCTGGTCTTATTTAGGAGATATGTCCTTCTTTGAACAGTTTTGAAAACTTAATGATAGTGAATCCAATTAACAGAGAATAAAACATTAAATATCTTTTTTTTTTCCCTGCACTTTCAACATGCATGTGCTTTCTTGCGCGCTCTTCCACCTTTTTAATCGTTCTGTCTTGAAGTTAGCATTTCTAGAGAGAGGACTTTCCGATTCCTCCCTTGTCATTATTTTGGTTTCTTCTTTCCCTTTTATTCCTCTCCTATGACTTTCAAAATTTTATTCTCAACTTCTTTGTTTAGTTTCCCCTTTTAGTCCTTTAGCAAACTTACTTTTGTGCATGCTCTCTCTGGTGTTACTGAGGAAAAGAAAGGTTGAATAATAGGAATGTAAAAATGTGCTTGATTCACAGAAAACCTAATCTCACCCTTACAACACATCAGATTATTTTCTAGATATCTCAGACTGAATAGTGCAAGTTCACATTAAATGCCTTTATTGTCTTCACAATTACTTGCAATATATTTGAAAGTATCTATGGTTTCCTGTTAGCATATAGTATCTTAGAAATTAGTAGTAACTTTATATTCAAATAAGCTCGCCAGAAATTTAATGGTATTATTTCATGAAACTACTTGATGGATTGACTGGGACTGGCGAAAAGGGGAGAAGCATCGCTGTTACTTGTTTATGGATGCAGAAAGTGTAGCTAGGGCCCACAAAACGTGGAAATCAAAATAGTCTCTGAATGTGCAAGGCAAGGGAGAGGCTTCAAAGCCAGCAGCTGTCTCGGGGCGAGACACACTGCCACTTTTATTTTTCCTCTTTGAGCTCTATTGGAGCATTATCATTAGAGCTGTATTTATTTGGTGTATATTGTGCTGAGAAGATTTTTTTTTTATGAATTGCTGAACTTATATGTAAAACAGTAGAAAGTAGAGAAGAACACAAGAATTACAGATTTAGTTTTTTCTTTTTGGCAGTCCTTCCAGTTCAGGAATGCTGGGTCACAGGTATTGATTTCTCTCTTTTTTAAGTGCTAGGTAGGGGAACAGAGGTAAATGGCTTTATTGGTTTATGAAGAGAAGCAGGGGAAAGATCTGTTCTTTTAAATCTAGTCTCAGCATTGAGACTGGACCTTTTTGGAAGAAAAAAAAAAAAGAGGTCAGGTTTGCAGCCCGTTGCCGGTATCTTTTAAAACTTTAGAAAAAGCAAAGCACACAGTCACACAGCCTTTAGTAACTCTCTGTCCATATCAGCTGAGATTTCATCCTGACTTTTTCCAAGTTACTGAACTAACTTATGTCTTAAGATGGATTTACAGTGCAGCATTGCTAAAGGGTAGGTAACAAAGGATTTTACTGCTTATTCATAAAAAAGGCTTTACTCTCACTCCTCCTCTCCCCAGGGTCTTTGTCTTCCATTCATTTTGTACTTAGCATAGCAAAAATTATCGGAGGTCAAGGATGGGTCTTCCCTTCTAAAAACAGAAAGTATTGCCTATCGCTTAAAAAAAAACATGCCGAAAGTTCACAGCCTTTCTAGGTGGTTAGTAATTACGTATTTTGTTAGGATCTGTTCTTATTCAGTACTCCTTTACTTACAGTACTTTCTTCTGGTGCAGGTCAGTGATGCTTGTGAAGCTGCAGTTCAGCCGCCTGCTGCAGCTCGTTAGTGTCACGATAGCCCTCTCTGCTGCAAACTCTGACCTCATCAAAAACAAACAACTCGGCCTTACTTCACCGCTTTGATGCGAACTAAGGGGTGAAAGGGATGAGATTTCCCTCTTTCGGAGCAGACCTTTCTGTTCTATTTTTTCACTCGCTTGGTCACTTCCCTGTTTCCTCATCTCTTTCTATTTGATTGAATTATATGAATTTTATGGAGAATTTGAAATTCAAACATACCAATTTTTTTCTTTGCTAATCAGTGATACTCATGAATGCAGATGAAAATTTTATTCTGTGAATGTTTTCTTCAGTACTGCCTCGCCTGAGACTTAATGAAGGACAGTTGTGCTCTGAAGCAGCTTCAAGCCTATTAACTAAAGCAAATAAAATACCATGCCCTCTAAATGGCAGCTGTTCAGATTCCTCCTGTGAAGGGCAGGAATCAGATGTTTTACGCTGATCTTCGTTTTCCCATTTTCTCTTTATTTAATCTTCAATCTCTGCTTATTGCCATGTTTAAATGCAGCTGCTTTCAAAGGCCAAGAACAGTAGGAATGAGCTTGATTGTGAATTGAAGGAGAGGAATAATTTGAATGGCTTTACTTACTCAACCTCAAGCAGAAATGTATTTTATGGATGAAAAGGTAAAATTAATTTAAACAAGAATATTGGCCAGGTACTCCTATTACTTGCTGACTGTGACAACTAAAGTCCTGTACGACACAACGCAGCAACCAATGACAGGACAAGGGGAAATGGGTGTAAACTGAAATACAGGCAGTTCCATCTCCATGTGAGGAAGAACTTCTTTCCTGTGAGGGTGCCAGAGCCCTGGAACAGGCTGCCCAGAGAGGCTGTGGAGGCTCCTTCTCTGGAGATCTTCCAAACCTGCCTGGCTGCCACCCTGTGCCCCGTGCTCTGGGTGTCCCTGCTGGAGCAGGGGGGCTGGACTAGAGGATCCCTAGAGGTCCCTTCCAACCTCAACCATTCCGTGATTCTGTGAACCATTATTCTGCAGCCGATTAGGAAATGCTTTTATTAATACATGAAAGAGCATGATTGACATCAGTTGGTTCTGCTTCCTTGAGAATGGACCATTTGGAATTTTTTTTTCTTGTGGATATCTATGCTGTTGTATGTTTGTGTTAATGAAGGTAAAGTTGAGGGAATGAGCTTGGTGATTTGTTTTGAATAGTATTCATATCCTATGCAAAGATGTTTTGGCTGTGAGCAAGTGAGCTTCAAAAAAGAGTGTGTTCAGCCACTGATTTTGTTCTCACACTTCAGATGTGAGAATGTCAATCTAAAGGGCAATGGTTTCCTCTTCCTACCCAGATAATGGTAAAAGCATGTGTGATTGATGTCTGATAGCATATGAGAGGCTCTTGAACAACAGGATGTGCTAATGTTACTTGCAGGTGCTTTCAGGTGAGAGCATATTGTCAGTTTGTAGGCACTCCAGAAATTAGAGACCAAGTTTTATTGCTGTAAAGAATTGTATGAAAGAAGAGGCTGCTTTAGCAGGAGGCTGCTTTCAGTGACTTTTGTGGGACTTCCAGTTTTGTACTTCTACTGAGATAAATCCGTGAGCGCTTGCTGGCTGTGAACTCTTCAAAGGGCTTCTCTTTTCCCATCACCAGCATCCCCTGTGCCTTACCCGCTACTGCCCAGCTATCTTCATCCCTGTGAGCTGATCTGCAAAGCTTGCCCCATCTTAACTGTGGTGATATGATGATGTGAGGGGAGAGATGCACAAAGGATCTCATGTCTGTATCTGTAGTGTTAAGCTTAATCTCTTACCACGTTCCTCAGAGGCTGCACATACATGAACAGACCTAAGTGGATAGATATTTTCCCCCTGCTGCTGTTTTTGGGTGCATGTCTCCAGGCAAGACCTAAAAACAGTCTGTGCATTTCCCAGAAGTTTTGTCACCTCTGTCAAGGAGAATTGACATCAAGAGCAGTAACAGGTGTAGAGAGATCAAGGAAGATGAAGATGGATGTCTGACACCATCTGATCGCTGTCCATTGGTACTGCAAAATCATCCTGTCCTGTGTTTGGGCAATACTCTGCATAAAGTCCTGGTCAGCCCTTTAGATGCAAGTATCATGAAAATTACGTAAGTAGAAAATAAATGAAATATCCCCACCTGCCTCGCCTGCACATGAAGATGCGGGATAGTTCTATCCTGCATGCAATGGTGACAGTCTTTCCCACCAGCATTCGGAAGCAACCCTTACTTACCGCCCTTGCGGCAGGGAGCCTGCGCTGCCAGTGTGGGCAGCCCCGCGGCCTCGGCCAGCCAGAGGGCCTGTGGGCACCCGCGGCGCGGAGCAGCCGGCGCTTCCGGCGGCTGGCAGGGTCCAGCCGGGCAGGATCGGTAGGTCCTGCTCTTTCTCTCTTGCTCTTGTTGAGCCAAATCCTGTTTGGCACTGTACTAGGCAGGTACAGTGGGTCAGATCGTGCCCTCGGATGTTTCAGAGGAATTCCGTCAGCACGCTGCTATTGACAGCAGTATTTGGCCAACTTTCTCATTTTTTCCAGGTGTGTCTTCCTGGTTACAAAAGTTGGATTTTAAGGTACATTCCTGCATGGTGAAAGTGTATTATTCCTCCTGATTGTGTCCTTTCTGAAAGGGTTTTTCTTTGTCCTGTTTTTTTCTTTTTTTTTTTCTATATATTTTTTTTGATATTAAGTAACCTTAATTCCTGCTTAGTTAGCAGTAGACAACAATTCACATTCCTAGATTCTCTTGCTGCTCATATTCTAAATCGGTTGTCCTTTCAGAGAGCAACTGTACTTAAACTGTGGGTTTATATACTGGAGAACAGAGGTGAGTTTAAAAAAAAAAAAAAAAAGTACTAATTACCATAGGAGTTTCATACATATGTTTCATAACACTTGTGCTTCATAACACTTCATAACACAAAGACTGTGATAAACAGTAAGAGATCGGGCTCATTATACTAATTGGTTTGTGCTAAGAGCACTCTCTTCTGCCGGTATAAATAGACATAACTGCTATTGCAACAGCGCTAAGTTGTGACAGCTGAGAACACGGCCTCAGCACAAACGCTGTGTGGTCTTCTCATAACATACCTGTGAGGGCACAAACGTACGTTCTTGGGCTAGAACTGGCAGGGACTTTGAAAGCTGCTGAATTTCTTCCATTTCAGTGGAAGTCACTAGAAGTTAAGGCCGTTGTTGGATCCTTGTGGTGGACTTACAGAGAAGGTCAAGCGTTTGAACAGAACTTAGCTGAATGTACGGATCCTTTTCAAAATCAGCGTCTTTTCAAAAGATGCTTTTCAAAATCAGGGTCTAATTCATGCATCTCCTATTAATCTGATTTGGGACCTGGTATTAAATACGCAGGAAGAAATCTCATTCCAGCATTGTCCCGTCCAGGCAGAGAAACCCAACAGCTTAATGACACTCTGAGGCTGTGTTGTTATTGCAGGAGCCAAAGGCGAGCAGGAGGCAGACTGAGTTATCAGGGTTAATACCAAACTTGAAGGTACTTTATCAGATTATGAATGAGGTGAATGATAAGCTAGGGTTGAGAAGCTGGCTTTATGTGGACTGTTTAATGAGAGGAATCCCCTGGTAGCTTTCTGCTCATCTATCAAAGTTAAGCTTTTTGCTCTTAGAATGGACTATTTACAATAGATGTTTCAGTGGAGGTAGTAGGGAGAGAGGATCATTACTCTGTTTCTTTTCTTGAGAGAGAGAAATAGTCCTGAAAGAAGGCCGTAAATTTCTACATTACGGGTTAGGTAATATAGTAAAAATAAACTGAACAGTAAATGTAGGAACTAAATTGAATAGTAAATTCTTACTACCAGGTGCCTTCCTTATTCCCTTGTAAATTACTTAATTTCCTGCATTTGGCATGTCAGTCCCATTCCCACATCCACCTTGCATTAAGAACCAGAGTGAAAAGTATCAACTGCAGCAGTCTGTCATTTTGTGTTTCCAGTGGAGATAATTTAAACATAACACAGTGACATAGAATATTGATAGCAGAATGACAGGCCATAATTAAAGTTTTGTGCCAGATAAAAGAAATGGCTGGCAGATTGAAGAGAAAGCGGCAAAAATATTGCCCAGCATTGCATGGTATCTTGTTTTTTAATAACCCTAATCAAATATCCATTATTTGTTTTAAGCACTAGAAAAATTGCTTTCCTTCATCATTTTTAACAGTTTTTTCAGTGAAGAAAGAACATTTATAAAATATGTGCATTGCACATAAATTATAAGGCCTTAGATCTGCCTTAAAGACGTTGATATCTTTTTTTTTTTTTTTTCTTCTGTTGGCAATGGAACAAAGTCATAATTCTTCCCAAGTTATTTTTAGATTTCAGCTTAAATTCTAACCCTTCAGTATCATGGCTGCACTAGGTGATATGTATCTGGGGTAGAAGAATGTGTGGATAATCACTGTTGTTGAGAAGCTTATTTAAAAAAAAAATGACAGAAAATATTGTCAGACACTTGTGTTTCTCTGTTTATTGAGATCACTGTGAGGGTAAAATATTTTAAAATTAATGTTACACTTTTGCTAACCTCTTTTATGCACAATTCTGAATGTCTTAATGGGAAGGAAATAAGTGTTTTATAAAGTCAGTTCAAGTTATTAGTTCTGAAAGGTCTAAGAGAATTCCTTTGGGATCTTAGAATGGCCATCATCACAGAATACATCGATCCTTATTTTCTTCATTATATATTTTATAGAATAAAAGGTTATCTCATATATATATATATATATATATGCAAAATGCCAAAGACTTATTTAAAATATTAATGTGGAAATTGTATATAAATATAATATAATGTGGAAAGCTTGCATTTTCAATAGTGTGTATCCCAGCTGCTGGTAGAAGTGAGTCAGTTACAAATGCAAAGCCAGGAAACTGCCTAACATCCACATTTCACCTTTTCTTCACTTTTTTTTTTTTTTAGCCTTGCTTTAGCAATTTGCCCATTTAAAAATTCTGTCCTTAATTTTGTAGTGCCGTGAAATATATAATAGACATGGTATATTCTTTTTGCTCTCTGTATCACTACTAATATATTAAAAGGAAAGCATTTATTCAAGTTAAAAAGGATTATTTTCTTTATCTTTATATGTCTACATCTTCACATACATTGATATTGTAAAGCCCTTTGCAAGAAGATTAAAGATTTCAATTAAAATTGTTTACAAATAGAATATCATAGATATAAATGAAAGTTATGTAATTTAGATGTTATCAGGAAATTAGTTCTGTAATACAATATGCATTTATTTTGTGCACATACTTCCATGGAATCTTTATCTCAGAGCATGTATATATTTATACAGCTGCCACAAAATGCTAATGTTAGATACTAGATAAAAGCAAAGGGAAGGAGAAAATGGAGGCAGGGAAGAAAAAGTTATGTTTTCACCTGGAAGATACAGCAAGACTTGTGGAGATTGTCTCTGCCAGCCAGCCCTGCAGAACGCAGTGCCCTCCAGGGAGTGAATGTTCAGATAGGGGCAAGAGGACGATTGGAAGAAGCAAGGTCCAGGAAGCAGACGGCCACAGACCGAAACAGTTTATGCATAGTTTGAGTGGGAGGTGAGGTCCAGTGTGGCGTTGTTCCTTCCAAAGTGGTTATGTGGTTACCCTTCAGCTCCATTCTGTAAGAGGTTTTATACTAGGCCTTGGCTAGTGACAGGATTAAAAATCCTGTTCAGTTTCAGTGGGATACTAAACTGGCCAATGAGAAATATATATGGCAGGGCTGTATCTTTAAAAGTTCATATTCTTCCTCTTTCCCCACAGTGTGCAAGGCTTAGGTGTCTGCTGCTTTTTGAGGTTCTCCACTCAGACTCTTCTGAAATCTGGGGAGCTGCAAAAGGAAGAGATCAAACTGTTCTTGCACTTTTTGCCCTCAAGTCAAGAATAAGCTCCTAACTCCAGCATGATTTAAAAGAATGAGGTGCTGGTGTTTGCTAACAATGGCGAAGAGGTCAGACCACTTAAAAAGGGGGCAAGAGGCTTGACTTCTTGTATTCTGCCTAGTGCATCTCCAGGTACTATGTGCGCTCATGTCCTGAAGCAGAGGAGAACAGAGTGCCATAACCACCACTTTGAGGACTGATTTTGCTTGGGGGCCCTGTCCCCCTCTTTCCTCAAATCTGTTCCTCTTTGCACGTGTGCTCTGCTCCTGGGATGCGGCAGAAAGCAGAGCCGCTGCTATCACCTCTTGTTCCATATGCACATGTACTGCACTAGCATCTCCTGTCTGGGTGTGCTGGGTGCCACTCGGATAGGGCTGTTGTGCATGGAACTTGTCTGTGCTTCATAAGGCTTACACAGTAGAAAAGGCATCAGAGCAAAATTTTAGGTGGCAAAATTGTAGGAATCTGGAAGCTAGATGGGGCTTCTGAGTATTGCTTTCCTGGGCTTTGGTGGTTCTGGGCCTGAATGCTCTTCAGTAGCTCATCAAAGATCATGAGAGTCAGCTGTGTGTTCTTCATAGATGGTAAGTGTTTGCAGTGAAGAATTATGCTGGGTAGCCTGTATAAGAGTGACAGCAAGGTCGGAGAGGTTAAAGGACATATGTCAGAGAAATATCACGACTTCACAGCTTGTCTTGGATTTCTGGGTAGTCTTTAAGGCAGGTGTTTGAACAGGGTGTTATCTGAGATGGGAGTATGGAGTCTCCTGACCTACTGGGAGGGAGTCCTGGTTTGACATGGAGAAGTGCAATAACTGTTGAACAGCAAACAAGATTTTCACTGAGCTTTGAAAGAAGGGAGCAGCAAAAATAAATGTTTGGTGCACTGGGGGAGAAACACCTGATCAAAACAGTATGGAGTGAATTCATGAGCTTTCCAGCTGGTGAGAAGAATGGAGAGAACAGACGTAATAAAAGGAGTAGAACTGTGAAATTGAGATGCTATAATTAGTGTGCTGAAAAGGAGTGTAAAGGATTAGAGAAAAATCATAACAAAAGAAAAAGTAATTTTGATTTCAGATGTTTTTAAAAAGGCAAATCTCTTGAGTGCAGTCAAAAAAAGTCTTGCTCTCTGAGCAGAGTCCAAGTTTTCTTTCCTTCCTTTCCTACCCTTCCTTCCTCCTCTTTATGTTCACCATCTGACACTTGTGATCTAATGAACCCTAACAGCACCTTCCCCCTTACTAGTATTGCATCTGAACATAAACCAGGCAGGGAAAACAGAGTTATGTGCCTCCTCATCTTAGATCCTCATGTGACCCACAGAAAAGATAGAAACCTGAAGTCTTTATTTTTTTCAACAGATTAGTTATATGCATCTTTAAAAAAGGCCAGAATAACAGAACGCACATTAAGGATTAAGAACAAAACAATCTGGGAATCTTATAGTATAAAGGAGAGAAGGGAAATCTATTCCTGAACTTGTACATAATTGTTAAATATAAGCAGAGCTATTAATATGTGACTCTGAATTAAAATGATAAACCAAGTCAGAGATGTTGGTTTCTATAAGCCATGAAGGAATATGATTATCTTCCTTCCTCTCATCCCCTTTCAATTAAATATTATTGTTCCATACATTCTTTTCTTCAGTTACCTCCTTGCTTGCATAGCTGTTACCTTAAGAGGTAAACGAAGAAACAGCATAGACTTGGAGCAAGAAGAGTCAGTCTGTTCCCTGCAGTACAAATTATAAAGAGAAGTGACTAAATTGCAGAGAAACTTTGCTTAGCTTGTACTTAGGATCAGCAAAGCTAGTACTTGATCAACAAAGGATGGGAAAAAGAGAATCAAAGGTTTTTTTATTCTCGTTGCCATTTTCAATAAGCCTTGCAACTTTTGTGATCATTCAAATTGCTGTAATGAAAATCGCTGTTGTTCCAGCAAGACCATTTTTGTGGTGTTTCAGTTGCTTTTTTGTCAGAGAAAATTGCCATTAATGTCAGTGAACGCAGTGCGTAAGCACAAGTGTCCCAAATACTGGATAAAGGTACATGTTTTCCCGAATCTTTATCTTTAATGTGTATCACCTATTAGAGGGTAGTGTCATCTAGGATATTTCTTTTCAGTGATGGTTAAACTTCCCCTCGTAAGTTAGCTTTTGCTTATGCAGTTTCCCATTAGGCATCTATTATAGTCTGTTCTATTATAGTCATCTATAGGCATCTATCTATAGTCTATAGTCTATTATAGTCTTTATTCTATGTAGCCTTTTAGCTTCAGCCTTGCTCTCTTGGCTTTCACGATATGACTCCTTAAAGGGATTTCCTTTTACTGACCTTAAAATAAGCAATATATTCTACAAACACAGAGCGTGTTGACCTCAGGGTGTTAATAAACCACTTTTAACAGTTCACTCTGCAAAGCACGTTCCTAAGAATACGGCATGATGAGATTTACAAGTAGTGACATCTCCTTGTGTTGCTTCTGGTTTGCTTTTGAGGAGGCTCTGAGGGGGGAGAATTTGGTAAGGTTTAGTATAAAATCTTTTGGCTGTTTTTACACAGGCATGTTTTCATTTAGGGTATAGTGTTCAGGAACTGAATGTGCCTTTTATACATCTGCAGAGCCTACAATAGGAAAGTTGTGTTCTCAGAGTTCCAGTTTGCGCTATAAATAACTTTAGAATAATAATCTGCTGAGAGCCGCATAAAGAGCCCCCATTGATCTCTCTGGGAAACTTGTGAAAAGCCTGAGGAGCAACGTCCTTTAGACTGCCAGGAGGACAGAGAGACGGCCTGTTGGATTTGACTTTCCACATGAATTTAACCCAAGACTACATGTAGATTGAAGATATCTAGTTTCCTGTAACCTCTGGTGCCCTGTGTAGTTCCCTGGAAAGCTATTCTTGGCTGCCAGTGCCTACTTGAGACTTGGTAAAAGCATCTGCAAATACAATTTCAGTTGCTGCTTCATGGAGAGGACTCAGTCATACTTCTCCATTTTATTTCACTCCCTTTTGTCTATAAGCAATTCCCTTTCTCTTACAGCTCTGCAATCATCATCAAGTTGACCTAATCCACAATTCTCCCTGCTGCTTCCTTTTTTGCTGCTCTGGATGTCTCCCCCATTCTTCAAGTCAAGCTGGACCTGCTCTTTTCGTGTAGATTTCTGGAGATTCTTTCTGTGTAGCACCCTTGAAATAAGACCTGTCCTATCTATCCATCTGGCTAAAATATTATTCAGTTTCTAACAGTCTTGCATCAGTTACTTCAACACCCTGGCCTTGACTTGACTAAAGCAATCTTGGCCTGCTGTTATGCAAGTGCTGTTGCTAGTTGAATGAATGTTCTTTTTCTCTCCCTATTTTAAATTTTGTGTTGTTGACCATTTCCCCTTTATTTTTCCATTTCTCCATTGATTTCTCTGTTCTGTCTCACAAAACATTAACTACCAGTTTTCAATGCCAAAGCTGTGCACAACCTTCTCCTACTTCTTCAGTTTTTATACACATCAAGAGACAGATTTCCCTCTCCGGGTGCAGCACCACCCTAGTGTTCATCACTTGCTTGTTACATTTACCCGCTAGCACTTTTTGCCATTCCCGTGTGGTTCCTTTATGGAGGAATGGAGCTCTTAGCCAGCCATAGCCATTTTGTTGGCCTCTTGCAAATCTATAAGATTCTCATTTATTATGATACCTCTGTGAACTTGACAATGGCTAGACTAATTAATTACTGATATAACTGAAGTGTTGTACTGTAACTAATATGCTGTGCTCACTGATATGCCTTTTTTTTTTTTTAAACTTTCCTGTCTGTATCTAACTTTCATTGCCTCTTTAAAGCTCTAAAAGCTTCATTTAAGCCTCTTTTAAAAGTTCTTTTGAGAAGAGGTCCATCTTGATTTCTTTAGCTGTTTTTTGTACAAAACTTAGCTCTTTGGACTCCTGTGCAGTCTGGTGTTAAGAATCACTAGGAGATTAGAGTATGCTAGGTGTGCTTTATGGCTGTTTGCTTGATGTCTAAGCAAACAGTTAATGGTTTGTGATATGTTGGAGATAGCAACTGATTGCTTCTGGCACCCTTCTTGAGCTTACCACATACACCATTTTGTTAGTAATGCATAGAGAGCTATAACCACATAAACTGTTTTGTTAGTAATTCGTGGAGAGAAGCATGTAACATCTAGAGACTGATGGATCGTAAAATAGTTATAAATGTAGAAATAATATAAAATCTGAAACTGCCTTGACTCATCATTTTGAAGAGGTTCATACTTGAAAAAAGAATCACAATACTGGACATAGGCATCCATATACTACTTTTGGCTTCACAGAGACTGCAAATACACTTTTAGTGTAGATTGAGCACATATAAATCAAACTCTGTAATTGGGGCCAGCTTGATTTTATGTAAAGTGTAAGGATTTAGCATATTGGGGACAACATAAATTTTTAATATTTATATATTGTGTTGTATATGTCAGTTGTATGTGTTTCTGTGTCAGTTATTTTCAGCCTTTGAATTATTTTCATTTTTAAAGTGTATTTCAACAATGTTTCTATGCATTCAGGAACTTTAAAACAGAAGCCAAAAACCACAGAGTTCTTGGGCTTGGGTAGGCCCAGAATATCCAGATATATGTACATTTACTGACTTCAGTTGAAAAGTTCAGCAGCACAGTATGTGTTTAACATGTATACTTAATATCTTAGCTCAAGGTTTGTTAGAGTTTTAGGTACAGTGATAAAAGGAAGATGCACTTGAAATTAAAGTGAGCTTTCAGAGGCACATTCTTTAATTGCTGGTTACTAAAACAGGTGTAAAACATGGACACAGTCAAAAACATGTTGACCGAAGAGTTGAGTCATGGCTAAATAAATGTAGCCCAGACAGCACTACTGTATGCTTTTATATATGCTATTCATTTTCTGCACTGCAGATACTACATATATCACTCTGTCCTAGTTTTGTCAAGAGAGCTCTTCATTAAATTGAGCAGCCAAAACAAGTTATCCACTAGAAACTATCTGTTAGGTCTATAGCATGCTCTCTGAGCAAACTTTTGCAAAAGGCAAGTAAATGGGCATGTTACGTATTTGCAGGGAAGTGTTTTGGCTGTATAACCATGATGATGTGACTGACAAGCAGAGAAACAGTGGGGGTTATTTAATTTTTATGGCTTGATAAGTGCTGCCTAGCTGGAACATAGAATTTTAATCAAGTGAAGATTTTTTCCCCTTTCTAATTAGTGATACTCTGAATTCCTTGGGGAAGTCCAATTTGTGGACCTCATGCTGTACTGTATTACAATAAGCAGTGGTGCTGACTTGGATCAAGTAGCTCAGCTTTTGGAGCTTAATTTTGCTCTCAATCTCAAAATGCTACTGTCTGAATTTTATAGCTTGGCATCCTGTGTTGTAGAGTAAAAGGTACCCTTATTAGATTAATCATTTATTGTGAACAATGCATTTGCTTTATCCTGTGCTCAGAATAAAAGCTAAGCTAGTATTTAATTTGGTCAGAAAAGTTAAAATCAAATAGTTACTTTCCTTCTTTTAGTCACTTATAATTGCCTACTAGTATGTAGCAAACGATATAATTTGAAAAGAGAGAAAAAATAATGCAGCTACTAGATGTTAGTATGAAAAATCTGTCTAGAAGTTGATACTGGTATGGGAATCAACACTTCCGAGTGTCACTCCAGGCTGTGCCACTGATCTGTTGTATCTCATCAGGGAACTTAACCTTTTGGTTCCTTAGAGAAAATGTGAATTAAATGAAGATCTGACTGTATCCCTTAAAAGTGGTACGATGTTAGAATTCAAAGTCTTATTCTGAAAAACCACCTATTGGCTAGAATTCAGCTGAAAATATCTATGTGGATGGTTTTCGGGACTAATATTTGCTACATACTTGGACATCTCTGACAGATGATCGGTAGTTTAAAAATGCTAAGTTTGTTTTTTGAATTTCCTAAAACCTCTGGATTTTCCTCAGTGAGATAACCAGGTGGAAGAACAAAACACAGAGATAAGAAGAATATTCAGAATAAATATAAGAAGTAGAAGACTAAAGGAAAGGAAGAATACTGCTAGTTTAATCTAATAGGATTCATAACAATTGAAGCATGGACATTTCAGTCCAGCAAGCAATTTAGAAGCTGAAGTACATATTTTTTGGAAACTAGGAGTGATTTAGTGCAGTAAGTAATTTGATTGCTGATACACTGTCTTGTGCAAGAAATTCAGGAAAGCTGCTTTGAGGTGACAGACCAATATATGTGACAGGAAGAGGAAAGTTCTGGTTTTGCTTGCAAAACTCCTTGACTTCAGCCAAAGCAAGAGAAGATCATATGTAGCCGGGGTATGGGGTACTATTGGAAACAGCATCTTATCAAAAAGGATTTTCTTAATGACACCCTCTTTGTAATAGTGACATCATTTTGCTAGTCGTCAGTTTGAAATAGCTCGCGTTATCTTTGTGAAAATATTTGAGCTGTTCATGTATTTTTGTTGTTTTCATTTTCCTAGCTAATCACAAGCAATCACTTGAAAAGTTACTTGAAATAGCAACTATTCTCCTTGAACTGCTGCTTTCTTTTCTTTTGGCTTTTATTTCAGCTGTGGGAGCCAGCTGCTCCAGAGAGTGTGGGAAGCTGACTTGGAGGCCTGTCAGCTGTTGATCCGAGGGTTTCAACTGAAGGAAACCGGTTGCTGTGTTTTTGAGGAAGAGGAGAATCAAATGGATGAGATGGAGATAATTGATGATGGCCCTTCTGAGTCTGAAAGAAGAAAAGAAAGTCATTTTCCAAAGAGCACAGAGTGGAGCTCTGCTCCATGCCCCAAGCACAGTGAACGAAAAGAGGTATTTGAAATACTCTGCAGCTGCGTTGCAAGTGATACGATTGTTCTTCGTTTGGAGAGCAGGAGTTAAACCTGGGTGATGGGTCAACAGAGCAGGTTAAGGATAAACTTAACATCTGGCCGTCACTGTGGGACATGAATAAATTAGCTTATTAGCTTCTCAGAAATATTTTCAACCCTTTTTCCTTTTACCAGTCTTTTTAAAAAATGGAAATTATTCAGGCAATAAATATACAAAGTACATCTGTTTTTAAAGGAAAAAATGGTCCCTTAAGATTAAATATTTAACACAAATTATCGGCTGGTCCTCCTCTCACTGTCAACAGTTTCATTCTGAGTTAGTTCTGCTGACTTGTTAGCTTGAATCTATATTAGCTGAAGGGAGGAGACAGTAAGTTTTCCTACCCTAGTGAAATGGTCAAAGGCTTCCTTGCTCAGATGCTGGCAGCCTCCCAGCGTGCATCAAATATTAAAAGGAGGAAAGAATCATGAGGCTTAAAGGCTTTGACATATTTCTTTTAAGTTTTTGTGTTTTGCTCTGGAATGCCTTCTGTGCTTAAATATTTACAAACACCTAGTAGTCCTTTAACTGTACTGTCAAGATAAACAAGCTATTGAAGAACTATACCACTGTGACAAAAATGCCCTCCAACAGTTGCTGTCAGTTTGATTACCTTGGAATTTGGTTGACAAAAATTAAAAGTGGGCTTAATGGCGTTTGTGTTAACAGCCATTGAACTGTTCACTACAGTGGAAACTGATACCTATTCTTGCATTTATACAATGACTGAGACTTGGCAGAAGGTAGGCTGTGGCCTGACCTTATTGTAAAATTCCTTCTTATTAGTAAATTACGTTTTTAAATTGGACTTCAGTAGTATTTGCAGCCTTTTCTTGGGAAAAGACAACTTATAGACTGACTCATGTAGAGGACATTTTTATTGGTAATGATCAGCTGTGGCTTTGGTTTTTTCTTTTTTTCTTTCTTTCTTTCTGTCTCTTCCTGATATTCTTGGTGAGTCCACTGCTGAAGCAATATGAGGAATTTTGTTGCTTATGGAAAGCTGAGTTCTCTGTCTAAAGTGCAGCTGAGAAGCTCTGGAGAGCTTGGAGTTACATGACCGTTTCTGTAGCACTGGGAGGTTTGGCCGATAGCTGACCCATTTTACCACAGCAAATCTGGATGAATTCTGTGGAAATCGGCATTGCTATCCTAGAATGACATTTAGGTAACCGATGTGAGCTGGCTTATTTGCGGCGCTTGCAACACCCTGTATAAGCTCCTCCTTTTGAACTTCCCTTTTTGATCATTTCCCATCAACTGTTTTGATCATTTGCCTATCAACTATAGGCAGAACTATAGGGTGACTACCCGATTAACTTCAGCTCTTCGTTCAGGCTTTGTGGTACAAATGGCTTTGCCTAGCAGCTGGCCTATGTATACTGAATAAAAATGATTTTGAGAACATGCCAAAATCCATTAAGAAGCTGATGTGTAAATATGAACATGAAAATGCCAATCAGTTCAAGACCAGTGGAGGTATTCTCACATTTATTCTCACATCACTCCTAGGACTGACAAAAGAAAAATGAAGCATATTTTTAAAGTAAGAATGTTCATTCATTTTCCAAATTTTAGAATGGATTGGAATAACACAGCTGTATTTTATCACAACTTACTAAACTAATCTTTCTCTGCCAACTGAATTGTTCAGTGATGCCTGCAGCTTTGACTACTGAGGCTGTTATGCATCAGTGACAACTGCAACCCATTGCCACCTTAAAATATACAGAAAGACTGTATGTTTGGTCTAGATTTAGAATTGGTCAGCTTGCTTTTGTACTTACAGGCTTTGGGAATTTTTGTGCCATGTTGCAGCATGTAGAAATTTTACCCAGAAAATTGCATCTTTAAGTCAAAATAGTGGTAGATCTCAGTAGGCCTGACAGCTAGAGTGACGTGCTAGGGGAGAGCTATAGCACAGCACTCCCTAGCATCTTCCCCTTGTTCATCACAAGACCAAAGATTAAAAATAAATAAACCACCCGACACATTTTCCAGACTTAGAAATCATGATAACTTTCTGTTGTTGTTTCGTTCTGAAGAGAAGGTAGTACAAGGAAGCAAATGTCTTGATTTGTAAGTGGATTTGCTTGAATGGCATGATTTGCAGCATTTAAAAGATTTATTATATGTTATTGTAATTTTTTTATTTATTTATATGCAGATTTATGTTTGTGAGAAACAAAAACTGCAGTAGTGTGTCTTTTAGCCCCCTAACTTAGCTATTTGTGTGACGTTCATGAAATAACTTACTGATGTGCATTAGTATTGAACTATTTCATAGCCATGTATCAGGAAGCAGGCATAGCAAATGGAAGCACTCACATTTGACAAAATTCTTGGTTTATAGCATCCCTATGAGAACGTCCCTATCTTGATGTTTAACATATCTCTAGAGTGGCCATACCCTTCAACTCTGTTACCTGCGTTCTAGATAAATGAATTTCGAGAGAGAGCTGTTAGTCATTGCAGCAGAAGAGAAAAGAGTGTCACTCTGTAACTAGAGAATATTGAATTACTAGCTTCAAACAGTATAGCAGAAGGTCATAATTACATATGTGCACATAGGTCTTTCATTTCAAGGTGCTTTTCATTGCCAGGTAGTTAACTTACCCTATAGTGAAATAAAGTGTTCCAGTTATTTTATCTTGCTATATCTGGCAAAGTATTATTGTGGACAGGAGAGTAGTTTTGTTGATGTATATTGTTAATACTGTTTCCCATGCACATAATTATCTTTTACCATCTTGATTTCATTAGAAGACAAACAAATTCAGAAACAGCAGAAGAATAAAAGAAAGAAGAATAATGTAAAGAACCCTTAGATCCTCACATACTACTTTGTAAAAGGGCCAAGATTTTGTTTTTAATTAAATATCTTCACTGGATTATAAAAGGCACTCTCAGACATGAAATATGTCAGGTATAAATTTTTTGAAAGTTCAGATATTTTCCTGTCATATGCGAGCACAGGTTTATTAACTGTCAACAGTTACTTTATAGTCTTCATAACTGCAGTTCCTAAGACAGTACAGTTTTTTTTGTTGTTCTGCAGCTTGTTTGTGCTGTAAAGTGACATCCCAGAATAATCCCATAAATCAGACTTCTGTTGTAAAACGTGTAGGGGGGAAGACCATCACATTATTAGGCAGCTCATCTTGTTGAATCACCGTTACTAATTTTTTGTTCAAAGCTAAATAAAATGAGACCAACAAAAATCATCCTGAAACAACTGGAGTTATTTAATAATTAAACGATACCCTTTTCAATTACGTATAACTTACTAGAATTACAGCATCTAAGAAAATGCTGAAGCACTGTTATAGACTGTATTACTGTCTATTATATATTATTTTAGACAGTATTTTTAGCCTTAATACCATCAAAGTCTGCTTGCGGGTTAATGTAGGTAAGACATTTTGCCATTTTCATATGTGCTTCTACTTTCTAGGTGATGGCGATCTTGTTAAAACCAAGGTGCCCCGTGAGTGTGATTGTAGCTTGTCTTTTGCTAGCAAGACAGGCTTGATTTTCTCCATGTCTCTGAGGAATTCAAGATAGGTTCTAGTTTGTGTCCCAGAAATGTTCTGTAGTTGTTAATTGACTCCAAATTACTTTGCCCAGGCTACATGTGAGAGAGCTGGAAGTTATTACAGTTATTACGGCCAGATGTGTATCTGGGTGACTTCTAAAATATACAGTAACATTTCATTTCTCTTCAGATATTAACGCTTGCCTGTTCCACTTCTTCTTGTGGGATCTTGCTTTATTTTTTGCTTGTTGATAGTATATGTGTAAGCAAAGCCTTTTTATAACACCGGAAGCAGCAATGATGACTAATAAATCTGGAGATGTGTGTGTGCTGGGAGCTCCCTAACACCGAGTATCTCAGTGAACATGTGTCTGTGTGCACCTGCAGCTTGAGTTCCTGACCTATCCTTTTTTCTCCTTTCTCTGCTATCTGGCATGCTGTGCAGTGTTCCCTCTTAATCCCTATGAAGGAAAGAAACACCTACTAGATTTCAAGAATATTGAGGTGATTAAAGTTACAAGGTAAAAACCAAAATTCTCTAGTGTAACCTTTTGTAAGTCAGCGTTTTTGGTAATGTCACATGAGAATTCTTTGTAGATTATTTCTTGTTCCTTCACTGTAGCTGAAGCAGAGAGAAGGGGTTAGCATAAGGACTGCTGTTTTTTTCCTAACCTCTGCATCCTTCAGTTTTACCAGCTGGGGAAGATATTTGGGATGTAAAGCACTTTGGTGTCAGGAAGGTGATCTATATCTGCAAAGCATTAACTTGAGTTGTCATGTTTAAGGTCTTAAATGTTCTAAGTGATTTTGAAGGAGACAATCATGAAAAAGAATAACAATAAGCAATTTTTCATGTGATGTCAGTCATTGAAAAGAAGTCATCACAGCCTATGGCAGAACTTTTTTTCAGAATTTAGAGAGAGCAGGCAACAAGAACGCCTCTGTCAGCAGGCTTTAACTTATTACCGTGCATTGAAATAGCTTGTGATCCAGCAGGCAAGTGTGCATTGTGTGAAGGACAAAGCCTTTAGGAAGCTAAATAAACTGTGCTCTAATTTGAGATTTAGTTAAATGTTGTGTTTGTAGAGCTTCAAAAATAATTTTGAAACTTTACATTTAATCTTCATTTTAAATGCCAGCATTAAGTGTTACGGGAAGTCAGCATTTGACTGCTTTCTGTATTCTTAATGCAAGAGGCAAAGGGTTCCCGTGACAACACACAGCTGGCCTGTATACAACAGTCAGATCATTGCTGTACAGTCACACTTAGCTGGTGTGCAGTAAGAAGCCACTTAGTTGCATCTCTTAGTAAGCATGATAACTCTTTAGTTAGAGATCTTAGTATCTCAGTAAATTTAATCCTTACAAGTTCTTTGAGTATTATAAGTTAAAGAAACCAAACCAAGAATGAAGAACTACTGCTACTCTTTCCAGGTAGATTACTGAACTATTCAATAATGATCTAAGGACAGATCCTAATGATGTTAGGACAGAATACTGCTTTTACACTTTATATATACACAAACTTAAGACACTAAGTATTGACCTATCAAGGCAATATCTCTATCTACATTTTTAAAAGATTGTCTGTATTGTTATATGTGCGATGAATACTAATGATTTTCTGCTAATATTAACATCAAATTTCTTTGGTGGCTCCTCAGCCACTCAGGGAATTGTTAGATAATTTCTGGTAAACTGTAGAGCTGAAGCAAGTTGTGAGAGAGGATCTGACTATAGTTAGCATGTTACCCATACAAAACATCAGTGGGCTATGTCACTATTCTTCCCCAAATCACTTAGAGAATTCAGTTTTGGGGAGATGGAGATTATTCCTTGTGGGTTTTGACAAGGAAACCAAAAGACAAACTTCTAATAAAATGCATTCAAATTTATCTTTAAACATTGCATGGCTGCTACGGCTCTGTTATAAAGGCAATTGAAATGTTGTTTCATTGTGTAGCAAAATGATTTAATTGTTCATCTTATATATTTTCTAATGTGCTATAGTGATTTTATATGGTCCATTGAAATCTTAATGTTCATACAACATATATGTGCCACGTACTTAATAACATCTCTCTAACAGGTTTTGGAAGATATTTCATTTGGAGCAGAGGGTCATTTATCTGAGGTAAGTGTATTCTAGGCAATATAAAGAGGCAATACTGTATAAACTTTTTTGGAGTTGAATGAGAACTAGCGGTGCTTGATTCTGTAGTATTGCTCCTGGGTAGAAATTGAGAGGAAAACTGTTACTGAGTGTGCAATATTTTGAAAAGCAATACACTGGCACAACTATGGGGCCACTCTTTTTCCATTAAAGATAAGGACAAAACTGCTTTTGGTTTCAGAACACTTATAGTTAAATCCTGTGCCAGTGCTTTTGACATATCTCAATAAAAGGGTGCGCTGTCTGGGAAATGTAGGCCCAGTAACAGTTAGCCAACCTGTGCCCATGTCTACTACAAATATGTTTCTGAGTCCTATTGAATTTATTTATTTTGAGAAATATAAAAGCCTACAGCATAATAATATATTTTAACAGGAATTTCATCTGAATGAAACTAGTGAATGTTTGCCTCTTTACAGTATTTTCATAAATAAAAAGATCTGACCAAAGTCTAGGATAACTGAGTAGTCTGAAATGTATTCCCTGTGGAAAAAAAGTGATGTGAGAAATCTGTTTTTTCTGCCTATGTACAAACTGAGAGTTTAGATGATGTCCTTAGGTAAGGACATTTATACTGGACCAAGGAGCTGTGCTGATTCACTATGATCTGATCTTACATCTGTATGCCTTGGGCTGCAACTTACATATTAGGAAAATTTAGTATCAGTACATTATGTCCGGTAAGCAAATTAATTACATGGGTAAGTAACCTCCAGTTCACCTCCCATAATAGCTTACGTGCAACCTGTTAAGTACAAGTGACAAGTGCTCAGCCAAGCAAATTAAAAACAAAACAAAAACCCTGTGTTGCAATCTGGGATAGCTATTTGGATGAGGTGTTCCTTTGGATTCCCACCAGTGAATCCAGAGCCTGTGGAGCAGCTGGAGCACTCCAGGAAAGATAATCTACCGCAAGACCAAGCTCAGACTGTTGACCTTCTACCCAAGGAGACTGTGACACGAGCGCAAGCCTAGAGTGGAACGCTTAGCTGTGCAGGAGTTCAGCATAAATAAAAACGGGAAGCCCTGAGAGTGAAGGTGAACTTCGCAAAAAACGGCAGCCCGAAAATGCACATGGCCTTTTTTGCAGGTGGACTTGGCTGTGAATTAAAGCAGAACTGTGCAGTTGCTTCTGCCCAAGGGCAACAGGTAGGAGCAGGTAGTCCCACATGATAAAGATAGGAAAAAGCCCTACTGCCAGGAAGGGGAAATAGTGACAGCGTGTTGGTAGCGTCAAGCTCCTGACTGCAGATAGCAGCCAAGACAGCAGCATCCGCTGGAAATGCAAAATTTTGCAAGGTCTGGACCAAGGCATGTGAGAAAGCTTCTGCAGGCTCGTGTGTAACAGTGACCTGTTCAGCTCTTGGCGGAAGAAGTTGTTCCTTTGCTTAACAGGAAAGCACCCAGAGCACGGGAGCGCTGAGCTCATGCATGTGCCGAAGCTCGGCAGAGCAACCGAGCACAGCGGGGTGTGATACCCGTGGGGAAGCCGCTTTCCACCCTGGGGGCACTGACAGCTTCATCCCTAGAATTGCCACTGTCTGCAGAAGTGAACCTGGCCCTTCCGAAGTTTTAAGAAAACAAATGCATGAAGAGTGGGGAGACACACTATAATAAGGGAAATGGAAACTAGCTAGAAAGCCAGACTCGGCTGCACTACTGCAGCTAGACTGATGCTGACTTTTCAGCAGTTCTGTAAAAGCTCCAGGAAACTGTCAGCACCCTGCACCATGCCACTGATTTGCTTAAATGTTCCTTTGATGCTCTGGTCCCTTGATCCAGTCTTGTCAGTCTCCCCATGGCCTACAGGAGGGCACCCTGTAAGTCATTCCAGACTGCCCCAGCTGGGTGGCTCAGGACCAGAATGAGGAATGAACTATGCTACGAACCACCTGTAAGCTCTGCACCCAGCTCTGCTCACTCCAGGACACAGCAGGACATGGACACTAGAAAACAATTTGGTGCTGTTGCTTCTTTTTCAAGTCTTGGCCCACTGTGAATTTTTATTGTCAATAAAGTAAGTCAATAAGTAGCATCAATTTTCCACAGCAGGAACTGGAATTATCCATTCAATTAAATGAGTTAGTGCAACAGACCACACTGATTTTAGGAAGACGGAGCTCAGGAAAGATCTTCAGTCTGCTCAGGATGAGAAGGGGCAGACCTCTGTCACAAGCGCAGCAGGATGCCCAAGAACTGCAAAGTAAGGGAAGGCTCCCTTCCTGCATAGATGCTTTTCTAAAGCAACTCCTCAGTAACTATAATGCAAGGTATGAGTGGAAGGATTGTGTCTGTGTGGATGAGGGATGGGGATCTGTATAAGCAAAGGGGATGTGGGAAAAGTGTGTGATGGTGGGAAGGAGGTAGCTCACAGTTGCAAGGCAGCTGCCCGGAAAGCTTTAAGCCTGAATCATTAAATGTGAGGACCTGAGGAGCATGTTGTAGCACTGCATTCTCCGAGATACACATAAGCAGGCTGATGGAACAAGCTAGTAATCTGTAAGTGGAAAGTGGTACAGGCAAAAGTAATCAGAAAGTAATCTTGACCTCACTGCTGAGGAAAGGAGGCTAGCCACGTCCCTTTGCAGGAGGAACTTTGTAAGGGAAGAAAGCCGCAGATGATCTTGGCACCCCCCCAGAAGAAATCATGTTTAAGGTACAGCGCTAAGGTACAGATCTTCTTTTGGTGTAGAAAAGAGCAAGCACAGCAACAAACTGCATATCTATGTGAGGGAGTCTTTAGTGAACAAAAGAATTTTAAAAAGGAAAGAAAAAAAAAAATACATGGCCAAGGGTAAGCCTGAAAAAACTCGGTATACAGTGTAAGAATGAAGCCAGAAGGACCACAGTGCACACTAATTTACAGTAAGCAAAAGACAGGCAAACTGGCAGGTGGGTTCACAGAGAAGCTGAACATCAGGGATAGGTGGAAGAAAGCATTGATACGTCTTCTGACAGGGAACATGGATGAGAAAATAATGAAATGGGAGGAGAGTGCAGAAATACTTTTCTGTATTTTCTTTGCTTTGATATTTTCAAATAATAACCAACTTTGTCCATATATATATAATGCTGCTAGTATTCAGCACGAGGTGGCAAGAAAAGAGCACGGCAGAGAATCCTAGGGTAAGTGAGATGCACTAAAGACAGGAGAGACCTCATGAAATTTATTCTAAAGTGCACAAGAGCCAAGAAAAACAATCTCCGAACCATTAATAAGCTTGTTTGAGAACTCCTAGAGGGAGGATGAAGTCTCAAGGGATCAGAAAAGGGCAGATTTGGTATCTGCCTTTAAAACGGGGATAAACTAGGAGAATAAGTGCCAGTCAATGTAATTTCTATTAGGATTAGAATTCCAAATGTTCCTGGTAGATTGAAAGAATAGCCTGAAATCAATAAGATGTGATATATTAAAAGACAGGTGCAAATTACATTTGAGAAAAAAAAAAATCAGGTTTATGTGTACAGATGGTGAATAGCAAGCTAAGATGACAATACTGTAAAAGCAGAATCTAGGGTTATAGTGGGCTGCAAATAGAGTGGAATTTACTACCTTCATCCTGTTGCAAAAAAAGGGCAAATGTCATTTGCGGTCTTACGAATGGGAATGCCAAGTGTAAGGCAAAAAGGTAGTTGCTGCATTTAGGTGAGAAAGTCAGAGCCTCCCGAGCACCTCAGGCACCTCGCTCCCTGGGAGATGGGGACCTCGGGAAGAAGGAAATCAAAGGTTTAGGAATCTTGCTCTGATTGAAAGTCGAAGCCTTCAACCACAAGTCTTCAATCAGTACCGATAAAGAGGGCAGTGATCAGTTATCATTGTGTGCTGTGTAAGGGTAAAATGAAACATAATCAGCTTAGCTGGCAGCAAGGGAAGCTGAATTAGGAAAGCTTACTCCCTGCGAGGACAGGTTAGCCCTGGAACAGGCTTCCCTGCCAACAGCTTTTCAGAGCTGTGCAGGCAGACATCAGTCACGGGCAGTAAGGGGGTGTGTGATCTCCTTGCAAGTCACAGAGGGGCCTTTAGTGATCCCTGGTTGCTTTCTGGTCTGCCTTGCCATGCCTGGATGGTGGTGCTCATGAATAACATACCTTTTTGAGAATAAAAAGCCAGGTCTGTTTTTTAGATTTTAGGATTTTAGCGCACAGGGCACTGAGAAATGTTTTCTTTGGGTGTACTTTGGATACTTTGTGGCTATGTAGCTCATTAACTGAGGGCATGGGAAAACAGCGTGCATGTGGCTTAAGCATCTGCTCCAGCAGGAGAAGCATATGGATGCTTGCACTTCGTTTCTAGAAACGATTTAAGAGATACCCTGGCTGGACTTTCTCTGGATTTTCAAGTACTCACAGTTTCTCTCCTCTTGTGTGAGGGGTGGGGGTCTATTTGCATTCAGCGCTTCTGCAAACAGCACGTCCCTGTTCTAGTTCTTGTGCTTATGAAGAGTATGTCTGCAAGAGCCTTGTTTGTAGTTGTTATTTATATTGTTTAGAATGATTTTAATTCTTATAGGAGAGGGAGGATGTAATGCAGATGAAAAAAATCTGTCTCTGATGTTCTGCAGATGGTCTTCATCTTCTGTGGCTTTAATTTTACATATTTTATTGGGGTTAAGATGTTGCTGGTTTGAAGTAGGGCAACTTATTTTTACAAAGTCCTTGTGTAGGGAAAACAAATGTTACGGATGTATCTAGGAATTCTGCTTCTCTGCACAATGTCCTACAACACTGTCCCTAACTGAGTTATATTAATCTAGCTACTGGAATACTAATTCTTCCTTATAAAATTGCTGAACTAGATTCAAGAGGGCATGGAAGGCGTTTGTTCTGGAAAAGGTGATCAAGCGTTTTCCCTACATAGTTTTCCCTACATAGTACTGTGGCAGAGCTGCCACTCTTAGGTGACTAAAATGACTTATAAAAGAGTAAAATGAAATGCAGAAGACTAAACTGGAAACCCTTCCCTCCGCTCTGGATTCCCTGTGCTGATGCTGTGCAGCAGCTGGAGCATTATCTGTCCTCCATGTTTCTTGCACCAGAATCTTGCATCTTGCAGAATGAGCATTTCTTCTCTGTATGAAAAGGCAGAAGGATTTCTTTGGTCACCAGCTCAAAAAAATAACAAATCACATCCAGTTTTGTATCTCCTTTCACCTGCTTAAGGATTAAAAAAAATCCCAGCCAGCTACATCTGCTGCTCACACAAAAATCCATAAAGCAATATTGCATCTCAGCACTCTCCTGACTACTTCAATCTCTCCTAGCTGCTTCCTAAAAGTGCTGTTAGTGCAGAAATAACCAAACAAGCCTTAAGTTGCCATAAGAGTTACAGTTGCTTATAGCACTGACATAACCTACAAGCTTGGATGAGTTGTATTTTATTAATATTTTGCGCTGGAGGCAGAGTGTGTTTTCTTCCTGTTGTGCTGTGTAAATGCCAATTTCCAACCAGGAGCTGCTCTGAATAGTTTGTGTGTCACTGCTAGTGCTTTCCCTGCACAATGTCACAATACACAAATGTCAAATAAAAATGTTACCAGTGACATTAATAGGCATGAAAGACACCAGGAGGAATCTTTCCTACGTACTTCTCTGGGCTGTCTTACTTTTTTTTCAAACCAGGGCTAGGGGCAGGAGCTGAGGAATTCATTGAATATTTAGAATTTTCCTGTATGCTTTTGAAAGCAGTACATGTTTTTGCAACACCACGTATAACTCTTCTTGATGTTAAACTAAAGCTAGAGCTATCTGCACCAGCACATCTTTCTGAACCATAAAGGCATAAATATTTTTCCTTTAAAATCATAATCTGTATGATGACTCTCTTATTTTTCACATCACACCTGTGAGCATCTTCCTGAGAAGCACTGCTTGTCTAAGCTATGGAGGGGCTTTTCATTTAAATGAGAAAGCAGCTCTGTGGCATGAAGATGCGAAGATAATTTATCCGTACACTGTTAATATTGTATTAAGGAGGAATTAAGCTTCTGAATACATATTAGGTATTTAAGATTAATAGAATATAACCTAATCTTGCAGATATTCTAGTTACTCCACAGCGCAGTTATAGCCATACATTTAAAGTCAAATGGATTTCAAGTGTTTCAAGACCTGCCAAGTTCAATCCTATATGCAAAGACTTGTTTAGATCTCCCTTCCTTTGTATATTTTAAAAAAATCTGTAGTGGGCACGGTTTTTCAATAGAACTCATTATTCATTATCTTAATTCTCAAAATAAATA
>VZSV01000037.1:5178305-5206042 GCA_013398735.1 Nothocercus julius
CATGTCCAGAAACATAAGTGAAATTTATCCTGGAACTTTTGCACTTCTTTGTTTGAGAGGATTAAAAAAAAAAAAAAAAAATTATTTGGAAAGGATTGTTTGCTTTTTTGTGTGTTGCAAGCAGTGTCATGACGGGAGTCTGCAGCAAGGCACTAATCAGTGAGATAGGAGTTTGGCAAGTCATAGGAAAGGAAGGTTTTATGATGGTGCATTGACAAGCTCTATACAACGTCTACACAGTGTTCAACAATAAATGTCTGCATACTAAGAGCCAGACCTTTTCCTAAGGAACAGATGTACAGAAGGGGAGAATTTATTATTCCTAGCTCGAGGGGGGGAAACTTGAAGCAAAGAAGGAGGCTGGGCTGTGTCCAGAATTCAAAGGGAACATGCAAATGCCCAGTGCACTCAACACATGACTTGGCGAGAGCCGCTGCTCGCAGATCCTTTTCCCAGCTGGTCCTGCACTAGTTCTGCACCTCCTGAAAAGGTTAGCTCATGTCACAGTATTGACTTGCAATAGCCAGCAAAGGTGCCAGGTGGACGGGAGCTTCCTATCTGAGGTGCATGCTTAACTATGTCCTAAAATTGATACAGCACCGGCTCAGCAGGTTTGCGGGATTAGATGGAGTATGGTGTTGTTTCTGAAGTGTGGGCTTTTGTGCAGCTCCTGTGTTCCCGCCAGCAGAGTGGAGGGTACAATCGGCTCATGGCAACAGCTTTTGCAGGACTGACGCTTTATCCAAGACTTGTGTTGTGGTTTGCATGCCTTTGCAACAGCTGACAGTTTCTTCCTCCTATCAATCATCTGTCTAACTGCTTCCAGGTTCAGTTCAGCCAGGGAGATGGTGCCATAAGGCTTGCTTAGTGCTCCAACTGCCAGCCTAGTGGGAAGAAGGAGTGAAGAGAACAGGGCGGGGGATCGTTGCTGCAAGACAGGAGAAACTCTGGATGTCAGTGGAGAGCCTGGTGTGAGTCCAGGAAGGAGGCTAAACTCCGTGTAGCTGCTGTGACAAGCCTGTTAAGTGGGCGAAATTAGAAGTTTTTTCTAAGATAGTGTATATAATAATAATGTATATAGATAATGTATATAGAATCTCATTCTGGGGAAGAAGAACCAGTTGTGTTGCACTCTAGTCCTGATAGGATGTTAAAACCTTTACCAGAGGGAATAATCATGCCCTAAAAATATGTAATCTTTTCTGTGGGTTATTTGCTTTCCTTGTATGCTTTATTGGTATCCAAAGGGTTGCCCCTGGCACACTGATGGCAGAAGGCACATATCTCACTTCCGCGTTATTTTTTCAGGTCTTCTGGAGAGGTTTTATTTTCTGTGTATGTGCATGTTAACAGAATAAAAACAGAGCACAGCTTTTAGAAGAAATAAAAGCTGGGTCACAGGAATATTTAGCAGTCTGTTTGCCCTCTTTACAGTGCCTTTCCATAGTTCTCCCTGAATTTGCAGCAGGATGGATGAGATCTCCCCCAGTGTCTTGGAAAAGGACCATAGACTCTTCAGTTTGTTTTAGGGCTAAGGATTTGCCTCTGGGCATCTTGCTAGTGCACACAGAGCGTTAATGAGGGCACAGTGAATGAGGGAAGATGTGGATGTTCACAACAGGACGAGACAAATGCAGCCAAAGGGTTTGTTGTTTAGATTAGATGCTCAGTGAAAACATAGCCTAAACTCTGTGTATTTGCATATACTAGAAAGGAAACAGGAGGACAATTTTAAAATGAAGATGGATTCTTTCTTACAGCGATACCTGACAGTGCTATTTAGGTGACTGCTTGTCTGGATGAGCTGTCATGCCATCCACAGTATCCCAAAAAGGAAAGGGGTACCCTATTGTAATGTATATTTTTATAATGCTTTTCATATTTAAATGTACTTGATGACACAGGTATTCAGGAGAGTACTTTAACATCCATGTTTTTAGTTGCTGTCTATAATAACTGATGATTTCAAACCAACACTAAAGATATCATCCTTCTTGACAGCACAAATGTGATCCAAAGTCTAACATGCTAATAGTTCTTGATAAAAGCAGTGACTGGATCAGACGAAAGTATTCAATATATTGATATTGTAGAAGCTGGAGTCTGCTTTTTATGTGTCACTATAAAATAGCAGTTCTTCAGAACCTGTACAGGATTGATTCATTTTGCCTAAGTACACAATCTGTAGTGAGACTCTTATTTGAAAACTTGGTTTATAGCTTTTATCTGTTAAAGCAATTCTACACTTAAAAGTTCACAAGTTAATTAAAGGCTGTTCTTACTAAACTAACTGTTCAACTGTCATGTAGCACTGAGCATTTTTGGTCTTGTTTTTCTTGTTTGATATGATGATTATGTGACGATCGAGCTGTTTTATCAGTAGTAAACCTATATGGAAAAATCAGAGTTCAGGCTTTTGCTAGGTGACTGCCTTTCAGATATGCTTACACAGCAGTAAATTTTAATGATTTACTGACTCTTCTCTTCCTATAATAAGAGACCTAAGTGCTTTTAGATGCTGTTACCTGTTCCTGTATGCATGGCACAGTATGATTTTCTAAGAGCTTTCTATTGGTATAAATTGCCTGGATTATCCCTCTCCCTAAAAGCATGTGGAGTCCTGCTGGTACATTGACTAGCAATTTAGCAGCTGGATGGAAGACTTTATCTTCTGCCCCCCAGTCCTGAAACAAGGACATCCCTAGTCACTGTAGGAAAAGATACACCTTCTTCTCTCATGTTCTTGTGTTTCAGAATAGTGGGCCAAATTTACTCATATATTCTCTGAAGTTCTGCTGTAGGTTATGATATTTGATACTGACTATGGAAGTGGCCCCTCGGGTCTCTTGCGCTGAGCCAGCGACTCAAACAGGTGGCTCCCATTTTGTCCTGGCCTGGCTCTGCGCTCTGGGTGTTCCCAGCACGGCCCCTCTCCAGCTCAGCAGTCCAGGACTGGAGCTGCAGCTGGATGCCTGCCCTCGGGATCTGCTGAATAGCTGTGCCTGGCGGAAGACATAGGAAGGCGGAAAGGTCAAGGCTCTGTGCTGTAGCAGAGGAGGTGCCAGCCAGCAGGGCTCTGCTGACATTGGACTCGATTGGGGTGCACTATGTAACCCGAACTGTAGAGGTAGCATGGAGAAGTCCGGTCAATGCGTGTACCAAAATCAGATTGTTTCCAAATGGGCAGCATCCCAGCAAGAATTAGAACCGTGTCTTTGGAAGGCTTGATAGACACAGGTTTTCTCTCAAGCAATCATCAATACTTGCTGTTATGCCTCCTCCCCAAAAATAAATACATTTCGCGTTCACAGGAAATACCAAAACGATGCATCTTTAAGTGTCTATGGGGCCTAAAAGTGTGAGTCATAGCTACCAAAAAAAAAAAAAAAAAAAAAAAAAAAATTGAGATTTTAGGAACCTAAATGGCTTAGGCAGCATGAGATTTACCTCCCCTGCTGTGGTGAGACTACATGGAAGAGGGAGAACAGTCCAGTCTTCACCTTTAATCCTCTGCTGAAAGTGACATCATGACATTTTTCTGCTGGGAAGTAGACTGTGACCACAAGCTCATTCCATTGCATATAAGTCACCAAATCATCATGTATTAACAACTCTCAGTTGCTTCAAAGGGAATTTGGTTCTAGGCAACGTTTTAGCGCTGCAAAGCATTATGTCCCCTTACCAATATTTTATACTCGCCTTTATTTGCTGCAAGCTTCATGGAGAAAAGTGCAGTCAGCAGCAAACATGCTTTCTTTTCCAACTTCCTGTAGGAGTTCCGCATATTTTCTGCAGAGCTGGGAAAAAAGTGTGAAGCAATAAGTGAGAAATTGGTGCATCTGGAAGATCAACTGCAAACTTCAGTCTGCAAAGTTGATGATGGAGTTATTCATATCCTTTTTGATATATATGTATATATATACGTGTGTGTGTGTGTGTGTGTACGTGGTATATTTGCCTTTGAGAGTCACATAGAGTACTATTATTTTTTAATGTAAATTTAATATATTAAGAAAGAGAGAATCGATTATCTTGCTGAAGTGGACACTTTTGTTAGAGCAAATTTTCCTGTGGTGCATTATCACTGTAGCCTGCTCCAGCTTTAATTGATTTAAACAGAAGTTGGCTGCTTGTAAATTGTGATTAGGTATTGAAACGCCTTTGTTCTACTGTTCTATCCTTGTGTTTGTAATGCCCATATAAGTAAATGCCTAGTGCACAAAAAGGTACAGGGAAACAAGCATCCATAAATCTCAATTTCCCAACATGATTTAACTAAATTAAATGATATATCATTGACTCTGACTGTGAATATTGTCGCATTTAATTTGGCCTTTGTTCCTTTTGAAAAAAAAAAATGGCCAGCGGATGCATTATGTGGAATCCTCTGCAATTTACTTTCCTTCCAACACTACAGGGTAAATTACCAGATAAGATGTCCTATAAAGTATTCTTATCTCTTTCTGTGCTTCAACTGTCATTCAGAATCTGCTTAAAGATCGCTTAAGCTTTACAAAGGCCTGACTAGGGAATGTTTTCAAAACTTAAAAGGGTAGAATATTTTTTCATTTCTAACTTCCATAGAAAAGTTTACCACAAAAACTTCTTAGTTTTCTGAGAAAGGGAAAAGGGCCTAAGAATCGGTGAGACAGAGGAAGAGAAAAGGTTTTGGGCAAATGGATAATGAAGAAAGATGAAGAAATCCAGGTTTGGAGAGATTACCAGATCGCCTTTACAGATGCCTGAGGATGAGTTGAGAGTGACCATGGTGCAGATTTGCTCTACACTGAAGCAGAGATTGGAACAATCTTGCAGGGGAGAGTTTAGAGAGGGCTGATTCAAAACTAGAAAGTGGAGTAGGTGGGACCTGTGATGATACAACCTTGCTTTAGCTAAATGGGCATCTATTGCCAGCTATTGCAAAGCCTCTGCATTACAGATCTGATCTCTTGGCCAGAAAGATTATTTTCTTATTTAACATAGACCACTTTGCAATGTTCTTTGAACTTTCTTTACAGTATATGTGCTCCCTGCCAGTTGTGTTTCCCTTTATGGTGTTTGTGAGCATTCTTTGCAGGACTATATGCATGTATGTCTTGTGCATGGGTCAGTGTCTACTTCCTTTCTCAATGTATATTTGTTCTTAAATGAACTTTAGTCAATGAGTCGAATTAATAGCAGAACACTGAGAGTTGGAGTTATGGTTTTTGTTCCCATTTTTCCAGAGGTCTTAAGCTCATATTCAGATCCAGCTGTTACCATGACAGGTCTGATCATAGTTACTGGCTACCATCTAAGATGCAATAAACTCTAAAAGTGCTTTCTTGATTCCTGAAGAAAATACGCTACAGGAATGTAAAATAGCAGTCTCTGTATTTTCTGTATAACATGCATGTTTCCTTCTAGGTATTCAAGCTGCAAGTGCTAGTAAAAAATATCTAATCATTATAAATTTGAGAAGAATTGCAGATTAATATCATTTTAAACCACAGTAGGTTGATCTGGATCTGATTTAAAGTATCAGTGCAATGTAACTCTTGTTATCTACACGTATCTCAGTCCTCCTGCTAAGACCTTCAGTGACAAAACAAGAAACCGTGCTTAAAAAATATGGACATAGAGAGAAGCAGTTCAGCAATTCAGCAACGATTCATTAACATTCAGCTGCTATTTCAAAGGTAGTCCAGATCAATATGCATAAAAAGTTACCATCTGGTATATGTAATCACTATGCTACACTTCAAATGGGAATGAAAAAAGGCAGCTACCCCAGTGCTCTAGACCTACAGATTGCTTTCTAAGTAGAAATAACTCAGTGCCTACAGAATGAACAGGCCCACTGGTAACTTGCTTAAATTATACGAACTCGAATTGAGATTGGTGCAAAGATTTAACCTTAGTAGAAGAACTGATGATTAATAGTTGGGTTTATTGTTTGCACAGTAGTTTGTTTTTAAATGCAATGATTTCTTATCTCAAGGGCCAGGCAATTATGTCCTCTTCATTAAAAATCTATAGAACTCTCAGAGAGCAGCAGCTTAAAGATTTGAAATTGCAATGAAAGTGGTATAAACATACCAAACTTTTATTTTCTGGTTATTTGTGTCCATTCACCTCACCTTCCCTTCACCCCCCAAATAACTACCTTCCACATAAATATTAAAATTAGGTCAAAATTTGATAAGATGCTGCACAGATATAATTAGTCTTATTATTTTATTATTGAAAAGGCTTTTAAAGACTACATTGACAAAAATAAATTTCTGATGCGCTCAAGCCATTTTTCCAATGTTTAGTGTGTGTCATAGCTTTGATTAATAATTAAGTTTTTATTAGCAGAAACATCCCAGATGTCATTGTTTTTCATTCTACATTTTGTTGGCAAAGAACACTTGAATCATCCATGCTGTTGGTAATAATTGCCAGTGCAACCTTAGCAAAGGGGGAATATAGTGATATTTCTTTGCCCTGTGTATTTGCACAGACCCACTTGGGATTTTCATTTAATATTGAAGCTTTTCTCAGCAAATATTAAACTGTGCTTGTGTATAAAAAGCATCAAACAATCGGAGGAAAAAAAAAAAAAGCTCATCTGTAGACTCTGACAGATTTGCAGATTTGCTAAATTCTGTGTAGTACAACCAAATAAACCCACAAAACATTCAAGTGTGGTTAATCATTGGCAAGTGTATGAAAACAGTCCACATCATTAAGCGGAAAAACCAAAGGAAGGGAGGTGACTCAGTGCTGGTGTCTGCAGCACTGATGAGAGGTGTTACTTTCCTGGCAGTAAAGGCCTGGATTTCCCAGTAAAATTAAACGGAGCCTGTATTGCAATTTCACAGTCATTTTTGTTCTTAATTAGCAGTTACAGTTGGATAGGCAATTTGAATGCCTGTAATAGTTTTTTTCTTGTGAAATGCTTTTGTTGAAAGGAAACCTGGCTAGACTGCTATTTGAAGCACACACACAATCACCATTCCTTGGCCTTTAAACAGCTATTCTGAAATCAGAGTTTTGTGCCTACCCGTTCACCAGGCACTGCAGGTTCCTCACCTTTACTATAATAAGGGCAGGCTGTCACGTACGTGTTGATTTACAGCAGAATCAGGAGGGTAGAGTTTAGTCCCTAACTGCATCTCTCTGAGAAATCTCACCCTGAGTGAAGCTGTAAGAAATTCTGGCATGCTGCGATAGCGATAGGGGGCAATGGGTCCTCTTCATCTTCATTTTGGATGAGAGGAGAGCGGGCTCCGGGAGCGTGTGGCTCAGGAGAACGTGGTGAGGAGAACGTGCGTGCACGTTTGGCAGGCTCGCCCTGACGAAGGCGGGTCAGTGCCTCTGCGCCCGGGCGCTGCGGTGGCCTTGCTTTGCGTTGTGTGCTGCTGGGAACGCTTTGGAGGCTGCTGTCACGGGCACATCACTGCACGGATTCATTTTTCAGAATGCTCTGGTGGGTTGTTGGTTGGTTGGATGGTTGGTTTTTGGGGAGTAGTTTGGCAGCGAGGTGCTGTCTTATGAGGGGAAGGGAATTGCATTTCCCTGGGAGGCAGGAAGGAGCCAACAGTGGAGGCAGGAGCAGTAGGAAATCAGTTACCCAGCCTCACCCCTACAGGCACCCTCGTGTCCTATAAGAAGGAAGAGGGAGCCATGTCCTGTTCTGAGTCTGAGACCGCATAGACTGGCCTTACTTAAAGGAGTTGGGCACCAGCTCAGTGCTTTTCCTTCACTTCCGAACAGTCCGAACTCACGTCATTCCAAGTCCAAACTGAAACCTCCTGCCTCCTTTCGCCAGCGTTGGAGCCGCAGCGTTGTTGCAGACTAGGGGATCTCTCTGTATGAAGCTGTCTCAGAGTACTTTATTTTCCTGCTTATGTGAAAAAGAGTAGTTTTTCCTGGTTTCTTTTTTACCTGAACACCACCAGGAAATGTTCCTAGTTGAAACTGGTTTTGGCTCCTCCCTTTTGTACTGGCTGAACATTTGCAGATCTGGATAGCAAATTTAAGCATTAAGGAGACATTTGCATGGGTTAGGTGTGAGTCAGCTACATTTTGTGCATTTTTAAAATGGGTAAAGCTCTTTATCCAGACATAACCTCTGGATATGGATAGGAATTCCATGCTCAGTCACAATACCATATATTTTGCTCAGCTGTAAAGGCTAATTTGAAAGGCTAGTTGCTACCTTACAGGAAGTTATGGTATTATTTATGAGCTTATTGCAACTGGCTCTACATAGACCATTCAGACATCTTTCTTGTTGCTCCATCTTTCTGTCAGTTAAGCGTCACATTCCCTGTCACCTTCTTTTTCCTGCGTCCTTCAAGGTGTCTGATTCACTGGCAGGAAAACATTTAAATTTTGCTTTTTCTCTCTGACTAAGAGAATTTAGTAATCATTATTTGGGATATTACAAAGAACGGCGTGTAGTCACAGACGTCACATCAGATGCAATTAAGTATCAGAGGCTTCATGATGTTCATAAAATAAAAGATTTTTTTGCTCTTATCAGTTAGGTTTTCAGCAGAACCTCATGATTAAGTTACAGAGCAGTACACAGGCTGGGACCACTTATCAGAGGATAGCGATGTTTCTTACTTCAGAGAAGCTGCAAGGCATAACTAATTTGTCTGTGCCAAGTGCTTTGAGATCCTGAAATAGAAATTTAGGGTGTACTAGTATTACTGATAATGAGCAGTCAGAAGTGTTTCAGATTAATAGGACTGTCCAGAATTTAGAAGTGTGAAAGAACACTCCTGGTAAAAAATGGTAAAAGATTGTAGTAAATATATATAAAATACATGAAGAGGAAACTTTGGGAAGTTATAACAGAATTAAAAGCAGCCTAAAGGCTTTTCAGAGGGGTAAATGTGACTGCCTGAAATAGAGGTGAGTTGTATAGCTTTCCCATTACTTCCTCTAGTCACAATTTTTCAAAAGCAGCAGCTCACTTCTTACAGTTGCATAACCTAAGGGTGTCTTTTTCTCTTGACATTGCATTGACATTGTGGCTGGGTAAAACAACATTTCATAAAGGCTAAGGCCTGTCCTTGTGCATTACCCTTCCTGTGTATTATATTTTTGAAAGTGAGTTGTTTCAGCTTCAGCCTGTTTCATTTCTCATGAAGAAATGCTTCTCACAGAGATCCTATTGATGTCTTACTACTGTCGATGAACTTATTTCTCTCTTCCTTGATCCATTAGTGTTTGCCTTTTGAGGTCCTTGCCCCTTAGCCTTACCTGTACTGGAGGGAGCATTGCCCTCATTGAGGTTGTGGGTAGGCCCTAGGGTTTTTTTCAAATGGACTTTGGTGTTTTATAGCCGCCGCAGCCTCTGACTTAGCCTCCCATTCTGCTCTCCATGTGGTAAGCTAGAGAGGATAAAGTTGCTTGTCTCAATGAGCTACATGCAGTCCTTGCTCATGGTTTCAGTGATGGAGAGTCTCACTGATGCAAGATCTAAGTTTATGAGCAGAAAGGCTGATGTACTACTAGTTTAAACTGTGCTTACTGCCAGGAAGGTCTAGCCATGGGGACAAAAAGCTGTACTGCTTAGAAAGCCCAGTGACTTAAAAACGTGTGCACGCCTCAGCAGTTGCTGCTACCTCCATGTGTCTCTAGTCCTCCCTTCTTCTGCAGGTGTCTGCTCACTGCCCACTGTTGTTAACCCCACTGCCCCCTTCCCTCTGGCACGTTGCAGCTGGGGAGAGAGGAGAAGGAAAGGTGAGCACCTCTTAAGAGGTAAGGTAAGGCAAAACTACTCACCGTTATTTTCTTCTCTAGTGCCCTGCAGGAAACCTGACCTAGACAACAGCAAATAAAGTGTGGAAAAACTCTCAACCACATGAAGCACTTTTCTATGAATGATGAGATGTTCAGCAAGTGGTTTGGGTCCTTTTAGCACAGGACAGTGAGATGTTGCTACCACTAATCTCTCTGCTTTTTGCTCAGAGCACTGTGGATCTTTGTATCACTGCTCTATTTTTGTTGTCTGCGCTAATAATTACACGGATACTCAGCTAAGATTAAAGCCTTCTGGAGGTAAGCAGAGCAGAAACACTTTCTCTGTTATAAGCTCACTTCACTGCTTAGGTACCCCCTTTTCTCCCCCTTTCCCAGCACACATTTCCTAGCTCTCTCACACCATACACTATATGGTCACTTTGCCTATGCTCGGACTGCTCTCACACAGGAGCGCTGGGGGTCTGAGCCCCCGGGCCTGAATCTCTGGTATAAAAGCCTGACCTCTCTGCAGCAGAATAAAATCAGCTCATGCCACTGCTTCCATGGCACAATTTCTTCATCTCCTTCCTTCTCACAATAACAGTATGCAATCAATATCCCTCATCCCCTCCTCTTTTTTTAAGTGCTAAATAATGCTACTTGAAAAGTTCAATTTGCTTTTTTTTTTTTCTTTCTTTCTCACCCTTGCTTTCAAGAAAAAAATGTATTAATATTTAATCCAAACAGTTTGGAAGAACTTGAAGCTACAATTAGAGAGCCATCTGTTGTGAACAGCAGAACAGCAACTTATTTAATAAGTTGGAAAGAGAAAAGGGGCTGCCAATCACCTATAGGTTTATTCCTTAATAAAGGCAGCACAGTCTCTGCAAAGGGAGATCCAGGTGGTGAAGGAGACGCTCCAGACCGCGCTGGTGCAACTTCAGCCAGGCAGGGAGGCAGGAGAAGAAAAGGCTGGAGACTTCCTCTGTGACAGCTGGTGTCCAGGAAAACAAGACTTGCAGGAATAATGAGCAGGAAGAGCTGGTAGGATGACATTAATTCGCAAAGGGCTGCTTTTAGTAACTGAATACTGTTTCACCAAGCCTCAGGGATCTCTTCTCTCCCTGCATAACTAATAACTAAATCAATTATGGAGAAGCAGAGCCCGGAGGTCTATCATCTGAAGTATTCTGCATGGCCTCACATGTTTTGGCACAGATTGAGAAACAGCTTTCAGAGCAGAGCAGCTCCTGTAAATGTGTAGATTACAAATTGGTACATTTTAAGTGAGTCTGCAAAGTTGCCTTTAATGTCAGTGAAATGTTCTCCTAGAAGACTCATAAACAATATTTGTCTTCCTTAGTCACGGATTTTTCTCCTCAATTTAAAAAAGTAACATTGAAGCTGGTACATCTAGTATTTCTTGAAAAATAGCTGTAAGAATATAAGTACTTTTCTTTCTTTGGCTTTAACAACTTGCTTTCTTACACTCAACATATTTTTGCATTCCTGCCAATAATTAAATCAATAGGATGAAATTCCAGCTAACCAAGTTCTCTCAGCAGAAGTTTGGACCTCATTTACTCAGTAGTATGGAGAACAGTGGAGGTAACTAAGAGCAGCCCCTACCCTACAGCAGTGGTTTGACTGTTTTCATGTAGATGTTAATGTAAACTTCCTTTGATATTACAGGGGTTATAAAGCACACAATTAAAATAATGTTGGTGATTTGCGCTACTTAAATATAAGTACTGTAGGAACAATGCCATTTAAATCTTTTGGTAAGGTTTATTAATACTATTATATTACTTTAATCTTCTATATAAGAGTTAGAAGGAATAGACATGTATGTTTACATATACATACACATACTTAAACATGTATTTTTAATAGGAGATAAAATAAATGTTCAAGTGAGACCAACGGCTATAAATAACCTGCATTTAGATCGGTGTTCAAAACAGTTAATGATTAAGAATTCATCGTCTCCTCTTACTTCGGTACTAGAGTATATCTGATATCATACAAAATTCAGCTTCTGCCATTTGTTGCAGAGAAGAAATAAAAATAGATATCTGTATGGTTAATTACCTGTTTTAAGCCAGTAAATGAAGCAAATCACTTGCAACTCATTACTGTACTTTTTAATACTACCTTTGTCTGACATGTTTAGACTGACCGTATCTGCTACTTAGATTACTCATTTCACAGCCACATTGTGAAAGTTTTTGCAAATTTGGGAGCTCATTGGACTACTAGTCCTGTAAGATGGTGTTCATTTTCCTTGTGTATTCTAATACTAGCTGAAACTTCTACCTCAGTGTTAAGTATATAGGGAAAAAAAGAGTGCCAGGCAGCTGAGACAACCATACAGCAAGGTTGTAATTGCATCCAGGAGAATACGGTTGTCAAACAAGGGGAGCAGAGCTCTAGTGGTTGCTGCAGTCATCAGATCCTCAGGATATAATTACAACCCTGTAATTCAAAGCATGGGTGACTTTTATCTTTGTATAATATGTGGATCCGCGTCCATGTTGTGGGCAAGAGCCCTGGATCACGACCGTGCACGGACTGCAGTTCTCCATTCCCATCACCAGTCTTGGATGGAGGTCTCTTGCTGCTCTGCAGCCTCTTTCTTTGGCAGGTCTCCTTCTCCCAGCTTTGCTGGATGGACCCTTATTTGCTACCTACCTCCCTGCTGCGGACGTGGCACTTTCTGAAGGTTCCCGCAGATGGCTGAGCAGAGCGTTAGTCACAGGCTACGGGGAGCAGGCCTGCTAGGCTCATGGGACCGGCTGCACTTCAGCGCCATGTGCAGAACCAGCTCCCGCCTGGGAAACCCTGGGCGGACTCATGCAGTGTGGCTGCCCGGGGAAGACCATGAACCACAAAGCGCTCACAGAAACTGGCATGAATTTAGGTAAACAAAAAGAAAACACACTGACAGAATAGACCTAACAGCTGTTTCCTTAAGGCAAGTAGAAGCGGCTTGTGGGTTGCCATTGTAGAGCCCAGGTATTGCATTTCCAGCAATGAGCATTTATAGGACTGCAGGCCCACTGTGAGGATGGCCCACAGGGATGAACCGTGCACTAAAATTGCATGACCCCTCTCTTCCCATATGCCAAGGAGCATGTAGAGTTTTGTCCTTTGATAATCTAGTGCCTTTAAGCTAAATAGTTGGAGGACACTGTAAATGTCTTGGAGCCGGGATCTGCCACAGCTGAACTGCGAAGTCTTCCTCCTTGCAGCTCTCAGGACTCAGCGACTGGCACAGGAACCCACGTAAGGATGGGCAAATAGCATCCTCATTCTCAGTAGCAAGATTTTTTGAAGACTTTCCAGCTCACTTAAAAACCTGTGTGGCTTTCAAGTTTCCCAGCTTCAGAATGCAAATGCATTTTAATAAAACTCAACTTATGCAACCACTTTAAGACACTGAACTCCTGAGAAGGAGGGAAACTGAATCTGTCCTCATTTATGTCATATTTGTATCTATTAACATTTATTTTATACATACTGTGGACTACTACTACTTTATTTATTATTCCATTAACTTCACTGTTTGATGTGGGAAGTTAGAGCCAGTGATCATTCTTTTTCTCAGACATGCTGAATAATAAGCATACGTAACAAAATAGAGGGTATACTACGTAATATCTCTGCTGTTTTTATATCTGTGGATAAAATCCTTTCCAATTAAAGAGTATGTTTTTAACAAAACAGCTGTCATTGCATTCCTTCCTGCTGGGGTGGAGGAGGGAGGATGGAGGGAAGGGAGGGAACATGTGTGTGACAGCGTGCTCTTGATGGCAGCGGTGCCTCTGCTTGGGAAGTTCTGCGGTGCCTTCCGGAAACTGTGTAAAAGAAATAATGGAGCCTGGAGTCCCGCAGCGAGAGGTAGGTACCTTCCGTGTGAAAGGGAGAGGAGTCTGAGCCATACGGACATGCCAAACCTGCGCTGGAGCCCCAGCTCAGGCTGTCTTCCTGCGTGCCTGCCCGAGCGCGTCCCCCGGGTGAGGAGAGCTCTTCCCTCGCCCGCCGAGAAGGGTCAGGGGTGGCAGTGTGTGGGACTGCCTACAGTTTAAGGTAAGGTCTTGTCTTTACACACCATCCGTGCCAGTCGGTGCCACGATGAAGTAACGAGGCTCCTCCACCCATCGGAGGTAGGGGAGGCTGTGACCTGAGGACCAGTGTCACTCTTGCTTCCTAGGACTGTGTCATCTCCAGGCAGACTGCTCTGCTACCACCAGACGTGAACGCAGACACGAACCCCACCAGAGAGAGCCCCTTCCCTGCACGTCACGTACTCTCTTCCATCTCAAACGCCAGGCCTGGAGGGGCTGGGATAGGCAGGGGGCTGCCTCGGCTTTGAGCGCAGCCCTGTCGGAAAGGGCAGCAGAGACCTGAGAGGCCGAGGCGGCGGCTGACGCGAAGCAGCGGCGCGGCCGCCGCGGGAGAGCGCGCCGTGCTGAGCCCGCGGCAGCGCGCCGCGCGCCCGAGAGCGCCAAAGGGAGCCAGGAGGCAGCAGCACCCCAAAGGCTGCTGTGGTTCTCTTCCCAATCAATTAGCTAATCCGGCCTTTCTAAAGCTTGACGTTTCAGTCTTTTGCTTTTCCTATTGTTACTTGTTAAATCAAGATAAGCACATCTCTTCTAGAGCAGCTGGAGAAGGCAGTTATATAATGGCTACCAGATCTGCGGTAGTGCTTGAGGAAGCTCCAGGGTGGGATTAGAATAATCCTTATGTATCCTCTTAGTTTACTATCCTATTAAAAATGAGACTGGGACCAAGAGATTTTTAGTCTCAGAGCTTAACATATGCCACAAAGAAGCTCTAAAATATTATGCACATGTGGATATTTTTCTGCACTGTTAAGGAGGATGATAACACACATTTCTAGAGACATATTTATATATATATATATGCAAAAATTTCTTTTTGAACCTGAAAAGCAGCGAAGCCAGCAACCACAGTAAAGGATTTCTCTCAAATTTCTAATGAAGCCTGGGAAAAGAGCACCTGGGGTTGTACGAGTAAGGAGATGTCTGCTTTTCTAACATGTTTGGTATTCAGTCACTCTCTTCTTAGCTCCTGTTTATAAGGAGACACACCTCCGTGCGCGTGTGTTGTATGCATTAATATAATGGCATGAGAAGTTCATAATGATAATAAGCATCAATGCAGGAATATTAGGTCAAGAGAAAGAGCTAATAAGAAGATAATCATGCTCATAGCTAGGTGTTACCTGATAGATTGCATGGGAGAATGGGAAAAAATAAAATAACATTGCACAATGGCAATACTTTCAGACAAAGGAAACCAGAAATGCCAAAGCGGAGCCCCTCAGGATTATCTAAGCATGCACAAAATTGTAAGGACATCAGCTCACTCCCCAAACCTAGTGTGATGCCAGTTTTCCAGTGTTAGAATTGCAAAGCTGATGAAGGCAAAACCAACCGAGGCTGTCCACAATGTGGCACCCCCCGCCACGCCTCAGCTCGCGAGCGCCGTGGTGAAGCTTTATCAGCTGCTACACGCAGCAGCGAGGTAGCTGCTTGGTGCCCGCTGGCAGCTGCCTTGTGCTGGCAACCGCCCTGCAAGATTCATGAGCAGCAACCTGGAGCTGCTTGCAGATCTGCGCGGATGAGTCTCTCCAGGACTACGTTTGGCATCAGTGCCACACTGATAGGTTTAGTGACACCTGGGCCAACCTATTCTGCTCCTCAGTGGTGGTGAGGGAGGTAAATGACCATCCAGCTTACTACTTCTGTATGCTTCCAGAACCTTAAAATTTTCTTTTCCTATGGCTTTTCCTTTACATTGCATCTTCAAGCCACTTTCTATACATACTCCATGAGGCAAGGCCTGCATTTTAAAGGTCTGGTTTTATTTCCTTCCTCTACCGCTAATGCAGTAAGAGCAAGCAAAGAGGTACTTGCTCTTAGCACTACATGATTACTTTGGATCACTGCGTCACACTGTGACCACTCAGGAGTTTACAACAGCTTCAACATGACTTCCTGCAACAGCTGCTGAATAGCTGACCAAGCACTAGGGACGTGGCATTACTCTCTGCCCTGAGCACCAGCAAGACCTTAGAAGCCCTGCCAACTTCGCTGTCCACACAAGGTAAAAGAAGTGGACAAGGTGGACAAGCTACAAGAACGGTTGGAAATTAGGGAAATGCGCCTTATAACAAAAGACCAACAAAGCTCAATACTAATAACTAGACACCTATAGATCAAGAAGTGACTTGCTCATGGCCTTAAGTGTTTACTTGATGAAGATTTCTACCCCCTAATGGCCCTTTCCTCTAGCAGAAAACTACATGATGAGATCCACTATATGAAGACTAACAGGAAATATTAATGTTAAGGAAAAAAGACATAAGTATTTCTAGTAGGGAACACAATTGACCATTCAAGCAAGAAAGTCTCTTGAAGTTAAAGCAAGCTTGGATTTCTTTCCATAAAATGTGCAAATGGCCCTTCCTGCATGCTACACACTTGATGCAGAAACCACCACAATGCAGGTTCTTACAGCTTGCAAGGATATATATGTATATATGTGTGTATATATATATATATATATATCACCAAGGAGTTGTCACAGTGCTTTTGCCCTTAAAGACAGGCATTTTCCTAAGTGGCTAAAAAATGAACAAACAAAAAGCCACAGAAGAAGTGCTTCAGTAAACTGTTCCTTAGCCGCGGAGGCAGAGTTAGAAGACAGCACATCTGGTTGGCCACATGTTAGAGAAGCCTATATACCTACGCTTGTGGTTTTGACCAAAACCCAAAAAGGCAAGCAAATACAAGCAGGAAAACAGAACGCTAAGGAAGGGCTTATTGTGTAGGTCCTTCCTGAGACGCCACCGTTGAAGCTATTGCAAAATGGTTCGGAAGCCTCACGGGCAGGGGCAGCAGTGAGGAGCCCCCAGCCTGCGGGGCCCCGGCGGGCTGCGAGCGGGACCCCCGCGCCCCGAGCGACGGCACGCGGCCCTCAGCCTGCAGGGCCGGCTGAACACGCTTGCTTTGCATTTGCTCCCACTCCCTTGGTACCGCACCCAAACTGCTCCGTGTCACCACCCCACGGCACTTGCCAGACCGGACACGGGTTGGCCGACGTGGGATTTGCTAGCCAGGGAGCCAAGGCCATGGAGCAGCACAGCACACCCTGTGTGTGGAAATGGCACAGCCTGGCACACCAAGGGCCTCTGCAAGGGAAGAGAGGCCCAAGAAACCCAACCAGCTGTGCCAAACAGGCACCACCTCTCCCAGCTCGGGGTGCTGGCATTTGCTCAGTCTACTGCTGGCTCTTTTCATTAAACAAGAAGGAAAAGGTGAAAAGAACAACTTGCCTCTCTCAGCCATACGTGATTTGTCATTGCTAATTTTCTGTAATGAGCTGTTGCAAGTGAAGCCAGTCTCTCTCCATTAGTCTTGATGAGAAACTTTTCTTCTGCGTCTTCGTATCAAGAGCCCTAAATTCTTTGAGCGAATACATGCTACTGCTGTACTGACCCCCTAACTGTCCTTGAAAATTCACCCTCCAGCTACGTGGAGCAGTTCTCCCAGCACATCAATACTCCCTAGTTACGACATGGGAACACTAAGGCACCACCAGCTTTCTTCCCTCCGTTCTTCCATGTGTTTCATGTTATCTTGAATTGGAAATGTAGTATTGATTGGGTCTGCTTGAATGTCAGTGCTTAATAAGCCCATTAAAATAAAGAAGAATTTATATAATGGGGAAAAAAATGAAGCACCGGCATCATCTCCTGAAAGACAAATGAATTGCCAGGCCTGGTTAACAGCTCCTCTTCTGCAGCCTTAGTTCTTGGTCTTTAGAAAGTTCTTCCCAGAAGATATATGGAGGCCAGGGAGACGATCGTTCAGGGATTTCTTTATTCACTTTCCTTATGAATTGGTAAGCCTGCCTGCTTATCTTTAGCCAGAATGTTGGTAGGCATTGGGTTTGGCCTGTACAGCTATTTGTGGTTACTGGGCCATTTATTATGGGAGGTGATGCTTAGCTCTAGATATCGAATCAATAGGAGAAAATGGTGATGCCTCTTGCATACAGACAGTAGCGTACTTAACAAAAGTCTCCTGATGTCTCATGCTCAGAAGCTCCCATAGAACTTATCCTTCCCCCTCATAAACGCACCCCCAGACAGAGGCCCAAACAGACACATATGCTCCGCATTCATCCCTTTAACACCTTTAACATATGGCTTATACATGTCCTAAATGGTGCACAGATTTGGAAGAAAGGAAAAAAAGCTTCATAATGGAATTCAAGGATTTTTCGCACTGCTAGTCTTCTTTTAAGTTCCCTTCTCTTTGATCTTCCTGCACAACATCCTCCCTCAGCAGTGGGCTGGCACCTCAAGCCCAAGACGTGGCTGGCTACGGCAGCCCTTGCTCCTGAGCTCTGCGTACGTCCTTCTACACGCACGCTCACGCGCGTGTGCCCAGCCCAGAGGAGCTCCCAGAGCCCACGTGATACTCCGCAGTTCCTCTGGGCCAAAGCCTCCTGCAGGTGCTCAGAGGGGACAGGCTGACCCACGAGGGATTAAGGAGCCCCAGAGGCCTGCTCAGAGAAAGCCATTTCAGCTCAGTGTCGTACACATCTGCCTTACACTAAAGTCAAGGCCGGTCAGGCCCACAGGAGCGACTGGAGAGGCCCTTTGTCTCTAACTGCATGCCTAAAGCTTCTACAACTCTTTATTCTGCTCTACCGCTGGGGGGAAAAAAAAAAGTCCACCGGATAAGCAAGAAAGTTTCATTCGACCAGTTGGAGCTGGAGGCAGAAAGCGCATCTTGGGCAGGCACAAGGTGGCTCTGCCTGTTCCCCAAGAGGAAGCCGCTGCGTGACCCTGTCAGCTCCTCTCGGTGGAGATACTGGCTTAGGCTTGACACTATAATAATGTGTTCACACCCCCTCTTTCCTACCTTGGCAAGGGCAAAGCAAACTCATCTACCTTAAGATAGAGACAAATTCAAGAGTCAAGGATATTCTGGTTCTCTTCCTAGCCCTACCAAAGCTCATCTGTATGATCTCAGGCTTTCTATACCTCATTTTACCAGTCTTAGCTAGAATTAATGTATCAGTCTTGCATGGTTACTGTTAATCTCAGCTGTTATATTTGAAGGACTTTAGAAGAACAGACAGTTGAATGTCTCCTGTCTTGGAATTGCCTATCTTGAATACTTAATAGTGCTGCCCAGCACTGTCCTGACCGAAGGAGAAGGAAAGGCAGAGCCCTCTGTCCCCAGGGCTTTTAAGCACATCAGGGATTTGGGGGAGTTGAATGAGACAGGGTCCCTGGTGCATTTTACTAATGCCCTTGCTCTAAAAGCACAGCACGCTGGCAAGACTGTCCACACTGAGCTTTCTGGCCAGCCTCCCTTCACTAAAGATGGAAGGGGATACGAGAGCTTCTTTATTCCTTCCAAACTCAGCCCTCCCCAGCTGTCAAACAGGTAGCTCAGCGCTCTGTGGGAACTGCCCCTGCAGTGACGCACTGCGCACGTGCTCCAGGCTGTTTATTTGGCATCTTTATTTGGTCTACATTTCTTCTAACTTCAGATACTAGGTTGATCTTGAAAATAGGCAAGGTGCTTCAAGGAGGCTGAGGTACAAGGAAAAGAAATGTTCTTCTGCATTTGTGTAGGGATTCCTGTAACAATGATGCAGATGAATGAAGCTCAAACTCCATGAAGCATGTGACACAGGAAAGGCTCTGTGTGACTACCCAGACTGCAAAATTCAGCATCTGTTACAGGCCAAGTCTTTCCTCCTAGGTTTCCTTTGTCACCAAGGTTTGGTGACAAAATTTCAACTATGAGCTCTTGCAAAACTCTCTCAGTATTTCTCTGAAAATGCCTTAATTCACATACAAGGGGAAAAAAAAAAAAAATGTTCCTCTATCAGGAAACTGAAGAATAAAGTTAAACACAGAAACACGATTACTTCCACCTCTGGCCTTGGGCTGAGAAGTTACCACGCTAGCATCAAGTCTCACCAAGCGATGGTAGAATGTCCTCCACCCTGGGTAAAAGGAGAAGGATCTGTCAACCTCTATTTTGCTACAATCCACATGAAGGAACATCATCACCCTGGGGCAGTTTTTAAGCTGGGAGGGAAGTGGACTGAATTTCAGCAGTGCCGCTCTCATCAGTGAGCCCAGCAGTGAGCTCCACACCTTGCAGCCTCACAGTTTGCTGAGGGCCTGATGTTGATTTTCGACTAGTCTACCCGGCCCCTGATACCCTCTTGAGACCTTGCCTCCTTCTTCAGTCTTATTCCTGGCAGATATACACTTTCTAGCAGGGCAGGTGTTACAGGAGTGAAAGGAGTGAGAGTGAAAGGAAAACCATGTCCCACATCTCAGTACGCACATTTCTTTCCCACTTCCTCCACATCATGGATAAACATTGAATCTTGAACCAAAACCAACCTGTCTTCCCAAACCTGGTAGGCATTCAGTCAGCTTTCAAACATAAATGAGGAGGGAAAAAAAAAAAAAGCCTAGGAAGGAAATTGCACTGCTTCGTTGAAAGTCTTAGATCTGCCAAGAATCCCCTGCCACCTTTAATCACAAGTCAAAGTAATCCTTTAAGAGGTTTTGCTGGAGGGAACATTATAGTGTTCAGGATCATGCACAGTTCTCTTGGGACAGTCACAAGTGATATCTGTAGAAAATCTGAGGGAAAAGGCAGACCATGATATGGCTCCCAAACTCTCTTAAGATGTTAGGAAAAACTAAGATCAGACAGATACTCACATAGGATTCTTGTGATTTCAACCAGTAAGTGCATTTGTCTCTGCAATTGCATCTTTCCAGCTAAAACTGACCAGGGTGTGAGATTTAAACAGAAGGAGCAGGTTATTGCCCCTTTTGGGGTAAGAGCTAAGTTGCTTACGGGAAGCTTGACCTAAAGTGTCAACCAGAAAAAGATTGCTCATGTCTATCAGTACAGTCCACTGCAACCCTGTAGTGTCTGAGCTCTGTCAGTGCTCTTCATGTGTCACCCTCTCTTCGGAAACTGGTCTAAAACAACAAAGTCTGCTCTAACTTCATCTGTTTCTTGCTTTTAAAAAACAGGCATTACATTTGTCATTGAAGTTTTGTTGAAGAAGATAGACATGAGAGAAGTATAGCACAAGCATGAGTCTTGCAGCTCAGAGACATATGTGAAACTTTCAGAGGGTGATAGGAACTTGCTTTTTTAAAAATAAATGGAAAACAGTTCAGACTCAGCCCCAGCACTACAGAATTTCTACAGATTACTCCATGAACCCGACACTTTTCATCTGATGACCCAGGAAATGTGATACAAGTCTCCTCAAAGAGAAGGGTCTAGTATAGCTTGTTTCATGGGTCCCTTTGCATAAAGGGCCTGTGAGACCTCAGAGCCCATCATGCCTTTCAACTAGCAGCACTTCCATCATTGGACTAGCTAAGGAAAATGATGTCTTACTTAGACTTCTTTACTACCTCTACGCAATGACATGGCATACCTGTATTTAAAAAGGAACTGTGGCTAAAAATCAGGACTAAATCTTACAATGAGAGGGTGAAATGCTGAAGTTCATTTGGGAACACCAAGGTGTTTCTCCTTCCTAAGCAGCAACTCTCTTTAACCATCATTCTCACCAGGTTTTGGCAGCCACAAGGGGCTGTAGGTCCATCTTCTCAGCAGCCCTCTCGTGACAGAGATGGTCACGCACTCACAGTTAGGCCTGCCTTTATTAGACCAGACCATGAGTTACAAGCACATACCCTACATCAGCAGTGCATAGAGTATCAGGAAGGTGATATATGTGTGTGTGCCGTTCCCAGCTGTATCAGGTGGGATTCATGAAAACAAGGATAAGAACTGCCTTCCTGATGAAGAAAGGAGATGAGGTTAGAAGGAATTTGACCGTTATCTACTAGCACACCTAGAGTTGGCAGCAATATTATTCATGCCAGATTATTTTGTGTGGAACAAAGCTTGTACCTTATGCACAACCAGAAGACCAATTTTTTCTTTCCCCTCACAGCTCAAGGGACCTAACAAATACTGTATAAAGCATCCAGATGGCCTCTTTTGCTCAGGCTCATTGAACAAGACCATGAAAAAAAAATTGTGGCCGAACGGAAACAAGGGTCCCACACCATTTGTCTACTCTGCACAGACCTAGACAGCTGCTGTCCACATGGCCCCCTCCATCGTCTGCTCCTATCCATGCTGCAGCCCATATTGGAGATGCCTTGCCCACTCTTTGCATATCCTCCAGCCCAGTCAATAAAGTGAATAGTGTGCCAACGCCAAGAAATGCTCTACACCAAAGCAGCCAAGAAACTCTCTGTGCCGTCTATCCAGGAGCACAAGTGATGAGAGTCAGTGGGTGAGAGCCGGAGCTCATCAGCATCATACTGGGAGGAAAAGAGAGGGACATCCACACCCCAGACCCAACAGTACCAAGAGAGAGTAACAGCAGCTCAGACAAATACCATCACACTTTATGCATGAATCAGGCCAGGGATGATCTAGATGAGGGCAAAATAACCCAGACCTGTTGGCATGCCTTGCAATTCCCACTTTGGAAAGCACAAGTCCCCAGTTATTCTGCTAGATCTTTTCCTCCTTCCCTGTCAGCCCTTTGGAATTACTCATTCCTATCTGGATACACAAGACCTTGCTTCTGTTGTGACACAGCCTAATTAACCAATTCTGACACAGTAATTAGTCAGTAAAAGTAGGTCTATGTTTCATTATTTAAAATGTAAATCCTGAAATTCCTGTGCCGGGGGAGCTGCAGACTGTGCTGAATCCAGCAGCCAGAGCTGCTCGGGCTGCAGGGCGTTCGATGGTGCTACCTGCAGCGCTGTAAATCACCGTGTTTTGCACGCCTCCCTGACAAAAATGGGAAGGCCACATCCACCTCAGAAATCACCCCACCAGCACATCTGAGGCCTAATTTCCCTCCTGCTTTACTGTGTCACACAGAGACATCAGAGTAAAATGGCATCTTTCCAGCATCTGAGTATACCCTTTCAACTGGTACGTGCTCGTCTGCTTAGTCAACAGCGCAGGCGGGATGGGACGGAGCCAGCAGCCCTCTCCAGAGCGCTTTTCCAGTACACAGGCAGCTTGCTCTTCCTCAGCTGGGCTGAGTGGAGTGCAGCCGGACCACGGCACGTTATCTCTCCTATCCTTGCTGGCTCCCGAGCACACAAAAGTTTTGACACACGTTCCTGCAGCCCACAGGGCACGAGGGTCCCAAGTTACCAAGTCAGGAAATCTCCCTGTCAGCCCCCTCCAAACTCTACTGCATGCCCTAAGGGGTTGTTGGCATGACAAGCGCGGAGGTCTTAAGCCAAATTACCCTATTTAGCCAGATTGCACTTTGACATCTCTGACATGTTTTGTGGATAGTTCCGGCATTTCTGTGTGTTAGAGTATTTACTGCACAATACTTAGCCAATTTTATAGTAATTCTGCAAGAGTCACAGAGCCTATAAGCCTGCCTTGAGCCAGTGGCCATATCATGGGCAGTAGCACCGAACAGTCTGTGGAGTAACAGCTCTGTCAAGCCCCCCTCAACTAGGGAACCAGATGCTCATCCCTAGGGGCGCTGGGCAAATCAGTATTTTCCATGCCATTCTGAACCACAGATATCAGTGGAGTCTGTGAATTGCTCCCATGAGCCTGAATATAAGATTTCTCCTTACCTTCTCGCCAGTCCTCAAGCCCGAGGCCATGGTTTCCCCTACTTCCAGCTTGCAGATGACTTGATGAAGTTTCAGTACTCCCTTTTAACCCTAGCCAGTGGTGGATAATACAGACTCCAAACCAGATACTATCCCATGCCACTATGATTAAAACTGAGGTAATGCTTTATTTTGGGAAAGCACCTTTAAAAGTTATGACTCTCCTGTCTAAGGCACAACAGAATGGTATGAGCCAGCCCTTAGCCGTCCACATAGTCCGGGCCAGGGGCAGTGGCCGCAGTGAGAGAACACAGCTCCGCAGCAGCTCCCACAGGAGGCTGGTTCCCCAGCACTAGCAGGAGACCAGCAAAGAGTCAGTGGCCTTTTCTGCAGAGCAGGGCCACGCGCTGGCACCGGCCTGCACCTGGCTGCCCTCCAGCACCTTCCCAGGCTTGCTCCTCAGCATCTTTACCTTTTGACCTCCCAAAGGACCTTAGAGTAGCCTGCTGAACGTACTGAAGGCCCATCCAAGTTTTCAGAGGACCCGAGGAAGCTTTCTGAGAGGAACTGCTTTATTATCCACTGTGGCAATACTTCCATCCCATAGCAGATGGCAGCAGCACATGCTGAAGCATTTTTTAGGTTAATGTGCCAGGAAGCAGAATCACCTGAGGTTAGCAATCCCTAGGGACACTGGAGTTCAGAGTTTCAGCTGCTGCTGTTCCCAAATGGCCTTTGTGAGACCTGGTCCCTCTCCATGACTGTGTGGCTGTCTCCCTGCCCCCTGGAGCTGGAAGATGTGTTTTACTCATTTCCTCCTCCTAACTCAGATTTCTACAAATGACTAACTTTTTGGAAAGATACTCTGCAGCACAACTCATCTGCCTTGCCTGTTTTTGTACATCTTTAAAGAAAGCACTTCAAATAGATCCAGAGTCCAACATTTTATGGTCACAAAAGCCACAGGAATGTGACCTCTCCAGGTTGGCTTTAATCCACATAAGTAATGCAAACTCTGTAACACAAAACCTAGTCCAGAGAAATATCAAGCTAGTGGTGAAGTTGCACTACTGATCCCCAGTTAGACACAAAGTGTTCGATACCATAGGTGTTAGCTGTTCTCATCACAATCCTGTCCAGCATCCCCCATTTCAGCAGGTATTGGGGATGCTCAACAGCTTAATGGAAGAGGTCAGTTACTTTAACCTGTGCCTTGGTCCCCTGCTGTTGATAATTTTTATATTTATCTTTCATTCTATTTAATGATGCATAATATTTTCTCCCTTGGCAGGTGAATATTTGAGAAGACACATCCCTTAATGGCTTCCCTAGGTATTAAGGGCTTGGACCAGCACATGGAACCCTCTTTCCTCTGCCTCAGCAGCAGCATTAGCAAAATAAGTCAGATGATAAAACTTTTTAAAGGGTGATGTCAGGGACATCTGAGCAACTGCCAAAGCTAACACAGAGACCTAAGATTCACACAGCGAAATGTGCGTGAGCAGCTCGAACTGAGCCATCCCCTGTTGTGACTGGCTCCCTGATGCTGTGCCATTAAGCACCAGACAAGGACAAAAGATCAGAAATCAGACAGCTGAAGGCAGGATGAATTTATTCGCAAAGGTGGACAATGTTCACGGTGATCTGTGATTTTAAGATTGCTTGCGTTTTCATTAGCACAGTAAGAAAGTAACAGCATGCAAGTTATTTAAACAAAATCCAGGAAATTAACTGCTGATTATACAGTCCCTTATGACAAGTTTAAGAGGCAGTGGGGTTTCTCTGTCTCCCAAATGTATGACTGAGGCTACACTCCCCAAAAGACCAAGGAAAAATAGTCACTGCAACATCTAGACCCTGAACTATTGGAAGGCAGCAGTACTTTACTAAGTAGAGAGGTCTTACTGAGGTTAAGGGAAAGCCCCAAGACACACAGTGGCACATGGCGAAGCAGTGTCTGATAATACCGTGTTCCTCCATCCCTACACAGCTATGTCCCATGGGTTACAAGTTCATGGATTAGTCTAATCCATACAAATGTAATTATGGATCTTTATGGCTCTTAGAAATCTCGGCATACTGGTCATGTGCAGAGCTACAAGTACTGCTCTAATCCACTTTTCTGATTTTTTTTTTTTTTTTTTCCAAACAGCATCACCAAGTCCTTTATCCAGAAGGAAATGTGATGCTTTTGATCTTCTGGGAATGAAGACCTGTCTGACTCTAGTTCATATGCTGCCTGACACAAAAGCTCATTTTACCTGATCTCTGCCCCCCATTCCTTTCAGCCATAAAAACACACTCAGGAAAGGCTTCAGGCAAAGAGGGCTATAACACAAGCCAGATTTTAAAAACAGCTCTGTCCCACACCTAGAATGGGCACGGTGTTCCCCAAGGCTAAGCATCGAGGGGACAAGCACATGGGGACCGCCACTACAACAGAAGTAGCAGTAGCTGGCCAAACAGGGCAGACCGTCTCATTACATGTCCTCACACCTCGTATTACTCATGCAAGGCCTAGTTCAAGGCACTGTGACCATAAACATACGGTCACAGGAGGACTGGGATCTTCCTCCTCCTGCCTCTTTGCCAGAGAATAAAGGAGCTGCTTTTTTTCCAGGTGGGTTGAATCTCCCTGGAGGGCATCCCCACCTGAAAAGTCTTCCAGTGTCCAGTCTTGAGGTCAGACAGGCTGGTGCTACATCTACTTCTGGTCCCACATTCATCTAATTTACTCACCTAAACCTCCTATTTGGGAGTCTAGGTCCCCCATCTACTCCAAGGTTTTCTTTGTGGGACCTGAGACACTCCTAGAAAAAGCACTAGGGACTCTACTCTCTGTATTTTTTCTAATAAAACTGTTTCCAGTTCTTCCGCTTGAACCCTGACCCGAAATTTGGGCATTCCCAGCACCACACGGGAAGATCAGCCCCCAGCACGCTCTGTCACACCACTGCAGGAGGGAAGACACCGTGTAAATTGGCAGCCCTCCCTAGGTCAGGTGCCTAGTCACTCTGTGCTCCCTATGCAGGCAGTGAAGAAAAACAGTCTCCAAGAGCAGTTCAGCATCTCTCTTGCGGGGAGCCTGCGAGGCCATGCAGGTAACGAGCGAGCGAGCGCCAGCTCGCCCCAGAGGCTGCTCCAGGAGCACGCAATTAAAGGACATCAAGAGAGTGGCAATTCAGGCCTGTCACCCACATCATTCTCCAAGATTCATGTACGGGTTTAAACGCTGCCAAAGGATGCCCTTAGTGACAGCCCCAGGTCTCTGCTGCCCGAGCAGACACATAGCCAGGCCAGCTCCCGCTCACACGACGGCGGTGCTGCGTCCCCACGCCGCGGGACCCTGCTAGGGGCGAGGGCAGGGCTCGCCTTCCCTGACCTGTTATGTTAATGGCCCCTGTGATGGAGGCAGACAAGAATCATTCCAGTTAATAGCGATTATAATGAGGGAGAGAAACAATCCTTATTCCAGTTGAGGTCGATAACAAGTCTCCCATGGGTATCTATGGGAAGAGAATTAGGACTGTTATAGGAAATTAAGATGTACACAGAGCAGTGCTGAAGAAACCCTGGAGAGGCGTTTTGAAATTCCTGTAACCTGATGAAAAATGATTCACTCATTTTCCCAGATGGATTTTTGGAAAAGAGGCAGAGTTGCTTATACAAAAGAAACACCACACATTCCCTGAGAGGGGAAAAAAAAAAAAGGCCAGAAATATTATTTGCTTGACTCCAAAGCCCCCTGCATTCTTGCATCGGCAGAATGCACCAGTGTGGTCAGAACATTATCTGCAGCACCTCAGTCACAACGAGCCTTACCTGAAATAAAAGTAAGGAGCCCATAACCTCGTTTCTACCTCCTTTCGCAACACAGAGTGTTCCTCTAGCACAGACCTGTGACTCAGAAGTGGGGACAGCAGAGCTGCCCAGCTCTGGTCCCGGCAGCTGAATCAAGGCTGTTCACCTCTATTGCATGAACACCAAGAGCCCTAAAACATTGCCTGAGACCAGGAGGGGCTGCACAAGAACAAAAAAACTAAACAGACAAACCCCATCCTTTTCTCTACTACTTCCCTCTCCTGCAGGAAAAAATGTCTGTGTTTTGACCAGCTACAGCGTGCTGTCCTAGCTGGGAGTGTATTCACCCCAGAAACGCAGCCTGCACTCAGCTGCGCTGGCGCCCCAGCCCGGGCTCGGCGCGTCGCTTCCCGCTGGCGCCATCACGCCTCCCGCCAGCCTCAGCTGCCTTGCAGAGCAAGCGCAGCGCAGCGCGGCCCCGCTGCCGCTCCCTGCCCTGCGA
>VZSV01000037.1:5206197-5309358 GCA_013398735.1 Nothocercus julius
GGCGCGCACGCCCGTGGCCAGCCGCGCGGCAGCCAGCGCAAGGTCCGATTTTGGTTCCTGATGTGAACACGCGCGTTTGGGACAGAAAACAAGGAGCCTGACTGACTGCACGGAGCAGCCAGGCCTGCAGCAGCCGACGGTGCACTGTCAACAAGGAGCCCTTCCGAGCGCGGGCTCGTTAGGTACCAGTCCCCCGAGCCACCCAGGGCAAGCTGAACAGAAAGCACTTGGGCTCTCTGAAGAGCCAATAACTCTTTCGGCTTATGACTTACTTCCATCCATGCCTTCTAATGCCCAAGACATGCTTGCTTCCCCCTCTGAGGCAGGGCTTTGTTATTTTGGAAGACCTTCAGCACACGCTTCTCGGGTAGCCACGTGGAGACAGCCGCCCAGCGCTGCGCAAGCCAGCAGCACCGTTTTGCGTGATGGTGGCTGGCGGTACAGAGAAGCAGGTGGCACAGATAGACCCTCTGAGGCCTCACTGTGGCAAACAAACCAAAGCCAAATCACACTTAAATGGCAGCATTCCCATTAAGAAAGAATGAGCCCCTCTGTCTTACGTGGCAGCTCCACACCCCAAGCTGCCAGAAGTAACAGCACAACCAGAAGACTAGAGCTCAAAGAAAGGCTGAGCTTATCTTCTAATCCTGGCCACGGGACCACACAGTCAAGACAGGAGAGGCTGCTTTCTTGTCAGGCAGCAGCAGCAGCCCACGGTTAGATTTTCCCAGCTACCTGTCTCAGGCATCTGAGATGCTGCCTCCCAGAGGGGCAATAGCTATGTTTTTGTAACATACCTTCTCTTCAGGTCCAAGGTAGCCAATAAGTCTGTGCTTAGCTTTCAAGGGGGGAGTGTTCATGTTTCCCACCGGTTTCCACAGGTGCTGGCACCTGTGAAGATCCGGAGCTTTCAGGGCTGGAGCTTACATGTGTATTTAAAGTCTCATTCAAGCCCAGCCTGGCTTGTGCATGCCAAAGTAATGTTCAGCTTAGCAACAGCCTGGATCATGGCTTAGGAGAAAAATGGTAAAGACAGAAATTAAGTTATTATAGAAAAAGACTGAGTAGTCCCATGAAACGCAGTCCTCCAGAGGCTATGAAGAAGAGTAGAGATGAATACAAATTCCTGGTTTTGATCATCAAACACCACACTGAAAACACCTCAATTTTTAAGAACGATTTCATAGAAGTTACTCAGTAAATTAGTGATGGCAAAATCCTGCAAGTCCCTGCACACTTAATCTGACTTCAAGTCCCTTCAGATTGAAGTTCTTTCTTCGCATGTTGGGCCACATGCAAGTGCAACAATACCTGGAAATTCAATTACAGTCTTTTGTTCTGTCTCAAAAAGTCATCTCTGATATTTTCTTTTTCATTGTAGTTACAAAGAAAAGGGATTTTCTGCAGCTTTTTGAAAGGTTGACATCAAAGCCCATCCAAGATTAGCAAAGGACTAGTTTGCTATATGTTTTCAAGAACTACAGGAAGCTTCACCCTTATTTCGCTGTTATATTCAGCTCTGCTACCTTCAGTAGTTTGTCCGGCTCACACAGATTAGAGGGGCAGACAGGGAAAGGCAGAAAGGGCACAGCAAGTGCCTATTTCTGTACCACATAGAACAGAAGCAGGTTTCAAATCAGTGCTCCCGTCTCTTCCCAACTGTACCCAGCAAAGGTAGCGGGCAAGACAAATATGTGCATTTGTGGCATGTAGGTCAGAGACAGGATGGTCCCTCTCTCCTTCCTCCACGAGCTCATTCACAGTGAGAGCATCTGCAGCACATTCGTTTCCCTGGGTGCGCTCAGCATGTGCCACCTTTCCTCACAACATCGTGGCGTGCGTTCCGCCCCGCGTCACGGCTCCTACAACAGCGGCTCTTTCAAAGACTTCTACAACTGGATACAAGATGGATTTTGAAGCCCGAAGTCAAGACAAGACCTGTATGTTAATTTTCACATAATGCCAGAAAGAGAAGTTGAGCACAGCACAAGAGAATTTCTTACAACAGAAATTGGGTACAAGAGTTTAGAGAACCTACGCTCTTTAAAAGTCATAGGATTGGGGCTTCCCAAGGAATGTGGATGGGCAAGTCCCACTGTAGAGCACTATTAAACATACTTCTCTCTACCATTTCAGGAAAGGTAGGATACGAGCAGGTTTGATGCACTGCATGTTTTGGCTGCTTTGAAGTAGCAGCTTTGAGAGATGAAGGAACAATGGTTTTGTAACAGCACACAAGAAACCCACACAGAAAGTTACTGAATAAAGCTGATGCCCTCCTAGAAACCTTAAACCACTAAGTACCTGCTGGAGCTGCTGGATCCACAGTGTTCAGATGGATTATCTAACATCCAGCTGTGGATACTAGAGAATCCATCTGAGCACACTTATGTAAAGAGGTTTTTTTCAAAAAAAACCAAAACAAACAAAAAACAAAAACAAAAACCACGCACCCTGAAACACAAGCTTCAGAGAGGGTGTCCACCTTTGAAGATCCTTTCATGTGCAAGGTGCGAAGCTCAAGTGAACCTAATGTAAACAAGGACTGGGAGAAGGAGGAATAAAATCTAGAAAGGTAGAATTGCCAGAGATTGACAGGAGCTACAGGAAGTCAACCAGAGTTGCCTTTTCATCTCTTATAATCCTACTTTTCAAAGCATCCTGCCAGAGATGGGCCCTTTCTGTTCTGCTAGCACCCTCTATGTGGTTTTCTTTGTCACCATCTTGGAGGAACAGTCAAAGACAGCTGAGCAAACGCACCACAGCTACTAATTAACTCATCAAGTGATACTTGCCAGAGGGGACATGAATCTCTCTCCAGAACAGCTGGGAAAGAAGTCACTGTTCTGCACATCCCTGTGCCACCTTTGCTGGGAGATGGCTGGGGCATCCCTAATGGAGGAAAGCAACTGGGCAAGGCAGGGGAAGAGAAGCAAAATCTTAACCAAAGGTGCTTAATCGCCCACAGCTCTTGAGACCACCGCTGGCCCCTGGAGGAGTAGGGCTGTGAGCTCAGACCCAAGAGCAGGAAGAAGCTGCCGCTGGCACCTGCCCTGCTGTTCAGCAGGGGGCTGGTTACACCAGCTGGTGCCCAGCAGAACCCTCACTCCAGCTATGTGCAGGTCCTGCCTTGGGATGCCACTGCCACCAGAGGCTGAGCCCTCCCTGTCGTGGCTAAGGTCTTGCCCCTTGGAAATTGCTACTCTGGGGCACCACAAGTAGCTCTAGATTGTTATGAAGGGACCCCAGTAGGGCTTATGTTTTGTTTTGGTTTTTGTTTCCATTAATTTTAGCCTGAAGTAAATGACATTGCCTAGACAGGAAAACCCAGATGTTAGGCAGAGCGTCTGGGATATCCATTATGAGTTTTCACAAGCAAGACCCAGGAATCGCCTTGCTACTTTGGCATGTGCAGACTGTCAGCTCCCACAGCTAGAAACCTCTCTGCTACCCAACACTTTGTGCACACGCTTGCAGCTCCTGGCTGCTTCTCCAGCATGGCCTGTATCACTCAAGGGTTTCCCTTCACATCCAGTCCTCCACAGCACAGACTAGGTGTAAAATGTCACCATGTGAGGAGGAGAGAGGCTCCATCATAGTTATGCTGGGATAAGTCAGGACCAGAAGGCGAGGAGGCCTGGGTCTGCACTCTTAGCCTGCAGAGAGCCATATGGTGAGCACTTAAGGACAAATGAGGGAGGGGGAAAAAAGAGGGGAGGAGGGTGGGGAAGGAAAATGTAAGAGACAACACAAGTAGTATCTCCATTTACAAGGTATATGCATGTGGCAACTTGCACAGAATGGAAGAGGCCACAGACAGCATTTTAAATTTCCCTGGTAATACAGATGTAAATTGGCCTCACTTTAATGGCTTTCATCTGTCATCTAATGCTTCAGCTTAGATCAGTGCTTCAGCTCCGAATCCTCTCTTCTTAATGACATTCACCATATTCCATATTCATCTTTTCTCTGCATCAGAAATTGCTATCCAGGGAGAGAGAATGCAACTAAACACCAAGTGGGGGGGAAAAAAAATAAAACAAACTGAACCAAAACAAACAGAAATTAGCATTTCCTTGGGGTAATGCTGGGAGCAGCAGTCACCTTTGCAAAGTGGATCCCAAACAGCTAAGCACCAAGGCACAGCATTTGTTTCCTGCTTTATGCTATGCCAGCTCCTGTTTGAGCCATCCTACACACACAAGTATCTACAAAGACGGTTCCTACCTGGCACACTGGAGCATGTGGGGTGCAGCCCAGGTAGGCTGTCCACACAGGAGCATCAAGAGGCAAACCAGCTCACTGAGTCGCTACAAGGAAGGCTGGGGCGTAGGCAACGGTCCTCTACAAGTGCCAAGTCATCCCTCCTCCTCCCTGTTACTCACTGCCCTTCTGGAGAGCTTTCTGCTTTGCTGATGCTTGCTGCTCTCACCTAGGGGCAAAAGCCAAGTTTCTCTCATCTTTGAGAGTTTCTCTGCTCTGCTGACAAAAGCGCCTGTGTACGGGCCCCTACAAAATCACTTTGATGAACTTGGATGAGGGAATTGGTGCTGACAGAAAAAGAGCCATTGGCCAAAACAAAGTTCAGCTCGAATCAACACTGAACCACCTTTCAAATCTGCTTAACCAGAGATAAAAATGACAAAGCCTTCCCTTCCTGCACTGTGTACCTTCTGGCTCTCCAGGCTCCTGGGATGGGAAGGATGGAAGTAGATAAGAGAACATCTTTGAGGAATTCTAGGCTTGCGTAGGAGCCAGAAAACACTGGAAACAGATGTTTCTAAGGAGCTGCTCAAGCATACAGAGACAGTGCTTACTCAAAATATCTTATATTCCATTAATTTAGACATCATTAGAGCAGGGCAGGAAATGTTTTTCCTATCCTATGAGGAGAGACCTCCCTTTTGACCCCCTACCCCAGTTCGTCCTCCAGAGGAAGCCATGCTTTTGTTACTTTTCTTTCTTAAGGAAAGAAAAACAAAAACAGAACAGTGATAGAACACACAAAGAAAACAGATCCCACACCCCAGCCAGTGGACAACGAGCTATGCAGTTACCTGGAATACAGAAGAAAAAAAAAAAAAACGGTTATAATTCTTCAACCTTGATTTTCTCTGTCCCTGGCAATCATAGGAGTACCTAGACCAAGATGCTCTTGCTTTCACTTCCTCCAAACAGAAAACCTGTTTTGGCTCTGACAAAGTGACTTTTACAGTAATACCTCCACTGCAGCAGAAAGCTGGGGTAGCTATCGCAGTTTCCTTTCCTATGCAAGTCATTTGCAACTGCCTCTGATTCCTCTTCTGTCCCCCAGTGCTCTTGCCTAGATCCAGAAGTTGTGAATGAAACAGCTTTCAGATGACACTTCTCTCCTGCTTTGCGCTACTTCCTCAAGCCTAGGACCACATCCCTGTTAAGTAAAGAACTGCTAACAAACAGCCCCATTTTATGCCTATTGGCTCCAAGTACTGTTAAAAAAGGGTTTATGTTCTCATCATCTCACTTTCCTATGAAGCTTCACATGTGTTCTGTGTAGAAGGTTTTGGTCCCAGAGTTCAAAGTTTTGTAAACAGTGACTAAATATGTTTTCAAACCAAGGAGAAACAACTTGACAGAGTTGTGTTTAGAGTCATCGATACAGACAGAGACACTGCACTTCCAGGAATTTTGAATGACCTTGAATACCCACAGGAGTGTCCCCCATCCTGACAGATGCCACATGGCCCCACCGCCATGTAGAAGGGCCACAAAGTACCTGTTGCTGACAGGTGCTACCATCAGATCTTCCCCCAAAACAGCAGAAAAGAATCCAGAAAGCTTTCTGTGGGGTTGACAAGGCTATTGCTTGCAAATCATGTCCCAGGTAACAACATGCAAGAGACTACTGGCCATATGTAAAATAACTTGCATCTCACGAGGAAGCGATTTATCACAGACATGAAAGTGCTCCAGCCTGTTCTTCCTACCACACTTCAACCCAAACGTACTCACCTTGCTTACGAAACTCAAGCAGCAGATGTGCAAACTGCCCAGACACAGAGCGCCTTGCAGCTCACGTCTTGCTGACATGGGTAAGCTCCACAGGAAGCAGGAAACCAGTCCAGCAGCTCTGCGTGGGGAAGCTGCTGGGAGATTTGGAAAGAGCAGACACCCAGGGGGTACAGCTACTGTGACCAAGGGGGTTTGGAAAAGGCTTCTCCTAGGTCAGCAGTTACAGGAACGTGCTGGAAATAACTTGTTATATCGCTTTGTAGTTGCGTACAGGAAACACGATATGGCAAAAATTGACTTCCTCGTACACTTTCTCCTCCTCCTCTACTCACAGTGGGAGAATACCTGAAGCAAGTGCTTTCTGTTCATGGTTCCTGATAGGGCTGTGATAATTACCACCTTTGCCCTTGAACCTTAAGGCTATTTTTTGAGAAACAGGGTCAACAGCGCCCACCTCAAAGGATACAAGGTTCCAGTACTAACACATTAATATCCACAGACAGACAAAGAAGCATCTTAACGTTACAGACAGCCAGAACCCCTCAATGCCTGATTGAAGCTCTTGGTCTAAGAAAAAGAAAGAAAAGGCATTCTTTTTGGCCTTATCCAACCTTTTACACAGATCTCGTCATATCGGCAGTTACAAGAGGCAATGGATTTGACCTCCGAAATGGAAACAATAGATTCATTTGTTCTGACTTAGACCAAACCAGATTAGTGCCAACATACCAGAACGCAGAGTACAGGCTAGCCTTTCTATCACAAAATTTGAATGCTTTTACACATGGAAAGATTCCTCTTTGCTGTTTATGTATATCCAACTAAAATTGCCTCAGAAGCAAAACCAGACATTAGTTAATTTACCCATATATTTGTTGATGAATGTGTAGATCGAGTTATCTCAGATTCTAGATAAAAGTCATAAAATTCATGGAACTATCCAGCATTTTTGACTTACAATGCTATTGTAAAGTAGTTCAAGGCAGTTCTGGGTAGAAGTAGAATAATTCTCATTAGAACTTGCAAAATTATAATTTGCACATGTTCAACTGAGGAAAAGCTTTTCATATGGTCAAGCAGAGGTTTGTTTTCCTGATATCATGAAAAAGGTAGGGAAAAAATATAAAATTGTATTTATATTATCTATTCACAGGTCCATTTACTAAGGCTTGTTGAAAAATGTGAGTGGCTGTGAAAGCATGACTGAGCCTTGACTTTTCTTCTGCCAATTCATGCTAAATAGAAAGTCTTTGTTCCCATTTCAGTTTGAAAAAAAAAGTAGATCCACAGACTTAATTAAAAAAAAGAGGGGGAAAAGATTGGATGAAAGCTTCCAGTTTTTCAGGTGTTCTAAGAATGGACAGATTCCATTAACTTAATTTCAAGCTACAGACACTCAACCTCACTGATTAATTAGAGTCTTAGATAGACTACCTGCAAAAGAGCCTGCTTTGAAAACCCAGGCTATGCAGCTCTCTGATCAGCCTTCCTGTTCACTGTTTGCATAGTCATGACAGCCTGAAACGGGAAAGTTCAGTGTGCCCAGATCTGAGCGGTTCGTGGCAAAGCTTGCACCCCCAGGGGCTCGCCTCTTGCCACTCACCATTGCTGGAGGTGAGGAGACCTGCAGCCCCACTCTGCGCAGCCCCACAAGTACCCACCCTGACCCGCTCTGCCTGTCCCACAGGTTTCCCCCGCCAGTTCCTTGTACTTGCCAGCCAGGAAGAAAATATTCTCTCAGGTGCTCTTTGTTTTTAAGGTCTGTCCACCTTATTTCCCTGGTTTGCTCTCTTGCTAGGCTAATCCTTCCGTGCGAGACTCGAGGAGCTCGAGGGCTCCTGAAAGGCTGCAGCAGATGGTGAAGCAGCGTTACGGGCACGGCAGCAAGGACAGCGGGAGGTGCGGGGAGTCACCTCGTAGGAGCTGCGTAGCAGCGGTACCCGACCGCAGGATTGTTTATCACTGCAGAAGGTGAGACACGAAGTCATCTCAAGGAACTCATTATTTAAAATCCCACTATGCCCCTCTGACCTTCCCTGCTGGTTCTCACAGTGAGTGATTCCATTCCCTGTCCTATCACTTTACTGGTTTGGAGAGGGGGGAGAAAAGGAGCAGGGCACTTTGCCACCCATACAGTTCTTTATACGAAGAGATGCACGGTCTCAGACAGCACTGAGGACATGCACGCTCTTATACCCAGGGGACGCTGGCAGGAAGCAAGACTGCCTACGCAAAGCCACGGGGTTAAACACTGGTGCAGAGAGGGAATTTGAGTTACCTGGCTCCCAAGCACGGCCAGCTCCTCCAGCCCCTGCCGTGCTGCCGTTGCAGATAGGCTGAGCACAAGTGGTTTTTCCTTTTGAACTCCCATCAGCTCCTCTAACGGATATGCTCAAATCTGACTTTATCCCCCGATTGCCGCAATTCCACCACATTAAAGTAATTCTCTGAAGTAACACCGATTTATTCAAAATACTGCTATTTAGCAGCCAAAGCATAATAGATGTACCGTTATATTTTGACTTCAATTCAATTACCAGCAGAGAAGAACGCGCAGTGTGACAGAGCTGTGTGCGCGGCACATCTGCAGCAGCTGCTTCTCGCTGTGCCTGCTCAGCACTTGCTTGACCTTTTCTGCCTCGGTCTCTTGCTAACACAGACCAGGATTTCCAGATTGCCTGAACTAGCACAGGCCTGAAAGGCCACAGGAACAAGGTTCCAGGAAGAGGAAACACCACAGCCCTAGAGGACACTGTCTCTTCACATGAAATAGATCTAAAAATTAAGAGTAAAACCAATTCAAAACAAGTAGCTCTTCTAGCAGAGGAGAAAGGACAAGTGATCTCAGTATAAAGCAAAAAAATTCCTCTTACAAAGTTATTTAATATGGAAGGGACCAATCTGACCAACCAAAGAGGTCTGGAGGCCAGATGTCAGCTGAGCTGAGAAGAGTCCTGACAAGGATGGATTTAAGATTTAACTCTACCAAAAACTTCAAGTAGGGCACCAGGGGTTCAACATCTAAAGATACAATTACAATTGTTGTTCAGAAAAGAAAACTTTTCAGAAGAGTCCCACTGATCAAACTCAATGGACTAAGGGATGCTTAGATATAATTAAAGAGGACAACACAGGTTTTCTGTATCCAGCTCTTACCACAGTTTGTTCTCTTAATTGTAACTAAGCCACCACACCACGATTTAACAGGTAAATATCAACACTCACCAGCAATTTTTAATAGGGATCTGTGAAGCACAGACAGTCCACAAAATCACTTGTCACTCTCAGCACCTGTAGCAGTGACAGACTTGCAATCCCTGAGCATCAGCCACCCAAAGGTGGCCAGAAGCCACCTTGCCATTCAGTGCGATCGAGCTCCTTGCTCTAGGCTGCAGATGTACCCTGTTAATAGCTGCTGCTGTGGAGCAATCACCCCACGGCCAGGGAGACCCCCAGCCACGGCCTGGTGGGAAGGAGCCTTCAGCCTGTTAGGAAGGAAGGAGCCTTCAGCCTGCACAGAAAATAAAAGCACAGGCAGTTAGAAGGGAATCTTACAGCAAAAGCGGTTGTACAAGAAAGATCCAGGTACATAGCTATAACCTTTAACTAACATGGCACAGCATATGCCTTTCAGTCAGGCACCAGTTCAAACACCTTGAAACACCTTACACCTTTTCCTATCACCAACTGGCAAATCAAATTACATTCTTCAGGTGGCCTGAACGAGCACAGGATTTCCTCAAGCATAGGAAATTAAATCAAAAGAAATCCTTAGAGAAAAAGAGCAGCAGCCTAGAATTACCAGATTATTATTCCAATCTTTCACTCTACCAAAAGTCTTTGTGCTTTTCTTAATCCCAACTTCTACCAATGCTTCTGAATAACTACGGAATCAAGTAGGCATGTGCTTGATACTGTTCATTGCTTTTACCCGGATTTGGAGAATTTCCACTTTTGGGAAGGTCTGTAGTTTGCGTGGAGGTCTGAGCTGCTTTTTAGTAGAACCTGTTAACGTGACTAAGTTCTGGCAGTGCGCGCTTCACCAGAGCTCTTTGGTGAAGGGGCTGTGTTTCTTTATGCCTCCACTGGAAGCTGTGCGAGCTCAGCTGCTTCTGCAGTTCGCTGAGGCTACCAGAGAGCCCTGGAGAGCAATCCCATTGCTCGGCCTTTTCTCCTCTGTGCCCGGTGAAGGACTTTCAGCTGCAGCACTGAAGACTGCACCTGTGGCTGGGGTGATACCTCGAGCTTTGTAGCCCTCAAATCAAAAGGAATGCTGTGGAAAGCATAATGTCCTGCACTGTCATCTCTTGGAGATACAAACGAGGCCAAAGCCATTAATTTATTTTCTTGGAATTCTTGGAAACTCTGCATCCTGCCTTCAGGGACTACCAACAGCAAACTCCCTGCTACCTTATGGCTTATGATTTACAGAATCAATTAATTTCTATAATAATAAACACAATTGTTTTATTTTACATTTTTTCATTGATTCTCATTGTCTGCCAGAATGCAGTGATTTTAATGGGTTAAAGATTGTTATCTCTGAGGATGATTTTTTAAACAATTTTTTTTTTTTTTTTAAAGTAAGTTCAACTACTGAGCCACAGAAATTTCCCTTACTAAATTTTTGGGGAGTTCCAAATTGGAGCTGTCTGGCTACAGGAGAGGCTGAAGAATCTGTTTAGAGACCTAGTTTTTGATGACTGAAGTGGGAGAAATCCCATCCAAGACACTGGAACAGCTCTCGGAGTATTTGTGGACCAGCCACCAAAATGAAATACAGCATGAGTGTTTTAACTGCTGTTTTGGGGGATTATGCTTTTCAGCCATGCTCTTGTTTTCAAATTCATTTCACTGCTGGAGTTAAAGGAAGTATATGATATGAGATACGGGAAGTTCATCACCTCAGAGGAAAATAGGTGCCTAGATCCCAGAGATTTCAATAGGAGGTAGGATCCTTATATTTTTTATCTTTGTACCAAATTTAGTTTACTTTTCCAGCTGTAGATTATTCTGCACATAGAACTACACCCAAGTTTTACATCTTTACCTAAGGGACAACGCTCAGAGAGTCCATGAATTCTTCCAAGGAGGATTCACCACACTCAAGAAATAATAAATCCTCCCCCACAAGGGCCTGGATCTGCTGGTGAACTGAAGGCAAGACTGGTCCCTGCCTTGCCAGCGCCTGGTGTGAGATGAGCAGTGCAGGTGGTGGAAAGCAGCAGCAGTGGGACGGCCAGCCCTCTCTCCGTGCGTGCTGCAGCCAGCTTGGCGGGGACCCTCTGCAACTGCTACAGCCCTTTCCTTGGCTGATACAACCAAACTCATTGTAAATACAGCCAGTATTTTTCTATCATATCCTTTCCCATCCACTTACACTTCTCGCTGTTTTTGGAAAGCAGGCATAAGTAAATAAACAGATTGTGCTATGAGCTCTGAAATCCACTACTGTTGGTAGCTGCGCTACATGCATATTACTGAATTAATATCTCTCTGGTTTATACTCTGAATTAATTTTTCTCTTTTATTCCTCCTTATGCATGCTGCCAAGCAGTGCCATGGTACATAATTGACCAGTTTTCTGCAAACTATTCCTGTGCTCAGTGAAAATGGGCTGTACATAGCCCTAAAACACAAGATCAATTACTAATACTGCTGTATTCATATTTGGATTTACTTAAACTATTTTGTCTACATTGGCTTACTATGAACACTGTAATATTCACACAAGTCACACCAGAAATGATTGTTATTTCCTACATAGAATTTCTTGTAAGTATAATATGACAGTTACTTCAAGTTTTGATGTCCTTTAGAGAGGACAATTTTTTTATTAATATTATTCATTAAAAATTAGGAACATAAAAAAAAACTATTTAAGCTATCTTTGAAAGATGCTTAATTTGACCTTTCCTAGGCAGTTATTTAGGTCGAATTTTCTTATTTTAAGTGGCAAGAGAAAAAAAAAGAGAGAAATATTAGGCATGTCACATTTTTGACAGTAGGTTAAGAGATACCCTGAGCTGGTAATTTAACTTGCAAAATCAGACAGCGTTTAGCTGTCAGGTAAAAATTTCCTCAAAAATTATAATTCCCTGAAATGTTACTAGTATTCATTACCGGCATGAAACCAATGAATAAATTAATGAGGTAAGAAGCAGGGGATAGACAGTAACTTATCTTAGGAGACAGTCAAGTGCTCACCAGATATTTGGGTAAACCAACCATCTATCAGGCCTGGTTTTATACAGTTGACTGTTGGATGCAGCTTTGCACAGATGGCTGCACTGTTCTGTTTATAACACAACATCTTTATACATTTACTGCAATATCCCAGACTGAGCATGGTGTGGTGAGGGCCCTTGTTTCCCAGTTCTTCCTAATTGGAAACTATGTGGGCACAGGATGACAAAAGAACGGAATCAGCCTCAGAACCTAACATTAAAACAACAGCTACAGAAAGAGACACTGTGTTGTCAAACGCAGCAAGTTGCACTTGCCCAGAGAAAGGAGCCCAGCTGGAGTTCAAATAAGACACGAGTGCAGATTTGAAAAGACCTTTTTGCTGGAAAACAGCTTGATCTTGACTGAAAACACATTCCAGACTGAAGAAATTTCTGTGAGCAAAAGGATGAGTCTGGCTGTGAGTGGAGTGATTAAACAACAGATTTAAGGTTCAGTGACAAATGTCTCAGCTGCATCTGAAGGCATTTGAGGGTCTGATACTCCTTATTTTACAGAGTGCCAAGGAGAGAAGAAACACCTTGAGAAATAAAATGGAAATCTGCAGTGTGTAAGAGCAAAACTGGGCTCATTCTGACACTTCAGGATAAATACTTATGTTCTTGCTCACTAGCAGACACTGCCTTTTCTTCTAAGGAAGGTCCTATTTTGAGCACTTTGAAGCAGTCAAATGACTAAGTTGTTTGATGCAGGCAGGAGCATGTTGAAGGTTGCGTTGCTGCTATGCCTAGTGGCAAAACAGGTTGCAGGTCCAGCTGCCCCATGTCAAGCCACAACACCCGCTGTCTTTGGGCTTGTTTTGTTCATTTTCAGGAGTTCTGCAAACTCCGTGAGATTTCTGGCCTTCCATTGCTGGAGCATAGAACTGCAGTAGGAGCAGGAAGGGGAACAGTGCAATGAGGAGGAGAGAAATAATTCATTTCTCTGAACAATAGAAAACTGGCTAACTTTGGCTAAATTACAAACACGCACATGAGAACACACACTCTGGTCTAAGACAAAATATAGGAACCCCGGCTGCTAAATACACACAGGACTACAGGGCACCAGCACTGTGAGGTGGATTCTCCCCCAAAATCTCTCCAGAAAAGGGAAACATTTAGAGGCTGAGAGTCTGGCTGAGCCTTGCTGAGTGCAGGGCACACTGCAACGAACTGGCTAAACCACCTCCCTCTGGGCATGACTGCTCACTAGTGCTCAGCCAACATAGGAGCCTTTAGGGCCCAAGATTGGTGGCGTAATTCAAGACACACCCTGTATGATTGCTCTGGGAGACCAGAATTAGATGAAAACTGGTTCCCTAATTCCATCCTGACAGGCCAGTGACAGAGCAGTGAGTCACTCTGGTGACATGAGGCTTTCCTCAGGATAGAGGAGACATGCAGCGTCAGCATCGCTGCAGTGGGGTCTACACTATGCCACATTGAGAGTAAGTTAAAGAATCATGGAAACATTATGATTGGAAAAGACCTCCAAGATCATCAAGTCCAACCGCAAGCCCACCGCTACCATGCCTGCTAAACCATGTCCCTAGGTCCTTCTTTGAACACACAGAGATGAAGTCTCAGCCAAGGGTTCCCTGGACACATCTCTGCCCATGGTTTGCACGCATGCAGAGCTGATGGCGGTGGCTTGAAGGTGATGGTTGGATGGATGCACTCGTGGCTGCCCACCATGCTCAAGATAGAACTCATTTGGGATGAGGTACCTAGGAGGCTTTTTCTTACCTGGCAGTTGACAGAAGGACAGTGCCAAGGTTGGCAACGACAGCCACCTCCCAGCTATAAGCAGTACCGAACACTCTCCTTTGCTATTTTTAGCAAGGCCACTTTTTCTGGTGTGTTTTCCACATCAGCTCCTCAGCGCAGGCCCTTCCATGCTGCTGTGTGTGGCTGCCGGACAGCGCTCGGCCCCGAGGGCTCCCGCTGGGATGGAGGCTGCGGCAGCGCAAGTCGCAGGGAACACCTGCAAGGCTCGCCGGTGTGACAGGCCCCTGCCCATCGACACGACGCGGTTTTGTACCTGGGTGATGTTGAATCAAATCCTGGACACGCTCAAGCTGTGACTGGGATACCCCTGTTCACAGCAATTTGCTTTGCATTGCTTAGAAGAGCCACCGCAGCAAACACAGAGAAGCAAACCGTGAAAAGAGGAGGCTTCTCACCAGCTACGGGCGGCTCCGCTGTTTTTTTTCGTGGCGTGTGTTTGTTGTGGGGTGAAATGAAGCATCTAGGTCAGGGTAAATTTTAAGAGCCAGGAAAGCCTTGTGAGGTGGTGTTGGTGACACGCTAGGCAGAAATGACAGTAAGCTTATGGAAATATATGGAAATTCCCCACCCCGCCTCTCCGTTTCCCCTGCCCTCCCACCCTCTGCGATGGGCGGCTTTGAATCTGCTTTCACGAGCCCCTGCTGCGTGGGGCCTGTCCATCCATCTGGCAAGCTTACAAACACATTTCGGCGCTGCCGGCAACACGCCTGATGCGACCTCCTCTCTGCTCCCCCTGCACCGTCCCTGTTTGATGCTGAGGAATGGAGCAGAGCTGATGAACCTCGAAGGAGTCGCGAGGCCCAAACTGCCAGAGCCCATGAGAAGCAACGGGGCGAAATCGCACAAGAGGAAAGAAGGGAAAGGGGAGGTGGGGGAGAGCACTAATAAAAATACAAAGAGGATCTTAAAAAGGAGAGGGGGGGAAGAAGGGAGAAGGGGGAGAAGGCAAGCAGAGCCGGGCTGCACTTTCACCATGGGGGTTTAACACGAGGTTATTACTCGCTTTGCCGCTCTGTTACATCTGTGAAACTCTCTGATTCTGCCTGCCGAGGTATTTACACGAGGCTCACTCGTGACAGCAGTGAGCCTGTCTCTGGCTTCTCCTCTCTTCTCCATGGCTGCTAAGGAAAGGCAAAACCTTCATTTATTCGTCGACTGTGCGTTTGGGGCTTTTTGATTATGGGGCACTTCCCTTACCAAGGTCACAGCGTGAGACTCTGTTGTAGAAATTCAGCACAAAAATATTCTAGGTACTGATGATTGCTGTGGCATGCTTATGATGGATGCTTCAGCAGGATGCTGAAGTTTCCATCTTAATCAACGATCGTGTTTATTTTTCTTTAACTAAGAGCTAAAATGCTAATTCTGCTGTTTGGTAATTTATTTTGGTTTTGTTATGGCACTGAGGCAAACTAAGCTATACCCATTAATCAGATGTTCTACAGCTTGTGGCTTTAGGATATTTTACTGGAAATTAGCTAAGAAAACAAAATGGAAATTCTATCAAATGTATGCTTGCTGTAACTCCATGTAGTGGTTGTTTTTATGTTTGGAACCAGTGCACTGAATACAAAATATGTGAGTCGGAAACAGTCGCAATTGAAACAAACTCTTGCTTTGTTTCTCTGAAGAACAGATCTCAATTGTCCTGGTAACATTTGGAAGAAGCCCAGTCCTTCATAGCTTAATGCCTTTGAATGAGAATATAAGCATGTTTCTCAAATAATCTAAAGAGGGGAAAATTTCCCTATTTAAACACAGAACTCCCCTGGCAATTTAATGAGGGGCAGCCAGGTATGGGGGCAGTACCCGTATCTTGTCTAATCTTCAGAAGGAGAACAACTTCTCCAGGGTACAATCTACACGCACGTTTCAAATGCAAGTGTGAAGTTGAGTGGTTGTACATCTGTAACAAGCTAACCAATTGCGTTAGCAACTATCAAGGGAGCGTCTTTCCACTTATCTATCCTTGCTTTTTTCAAAAGCTAGCCACGCTCTGACTCAGCCTTGCTAAAAATATGCTCCTCAAAAAATAAAATATTCCCCTGTGCCACAGACTGTGGGACTTCCTGACATGAGACCTCGCGAGACCCACTAGAAACATTCCACAGACTCTGAAAAAAGAAATACGTTTCTTTGTCACTCACTATTTTTACAACTCACTGATAATACTAAAACTGGAATATCTAAAAAGGCAAGGGAAAAGATTGTATGGCTACTGCTTTTGCTTTTATTTATAGCTTGTAAAGAGTTTATTTAGAGTTTGAAAAGAAAGACGTAGTCTGAAAAACTCTCAGCCAGATCGACAACATTATGAAGTCTAACAGTTTGCCTCAAAGCTGTGGAGCCAAAACATTTGGTGGCAGTTGAGATGAACTGAAGAGCTGGCCCTTCTGTGTTTCAAAGGGAGCTAATACCAGAAACATTCCTCATTCTTTCTGCTGGATTTTTTTTTCTCTTTCTCTCTAACAGGAATCTAAACTGAATTTTGGTTGTTCTCTACAGGAGAGCACAAGCTACTGCAAAATCAAAATCTGCTTACATAACCATAGAAGAGGGTCATGTAGGCGCTTGCAGCCTTTCATATCTATTAAAATAAATCCAGTTTGGCAGGCAACAAATAAGAGATGGGATTGCTTGTGTGCTGTATTCCTCTACTTAAGGGTCTTTTAACAATTTTCTATTGTTTGAAAAAAATTGCATGTCATCTGTATTAGTCACACTCTTCCACCAGGAGCATAATCTTAATTATTGTTCCTGGGCTTGTGTGCCTAATATGTTTGGTGCCACCTATTTTACTTGTGAACCTGTTATTTTCAATCACTGCCTTAAAAAGAAGTACTTAATTATTATGATTGTGTTGCTTCTTAACAAAATGCCATGATGTTTGTTTTCCTCCAGGCTGGAAGGACAAGCAGAGTGTTTCAACTGCTATGTTTGGCACACTAGCATCCCTGTTTTTCCCCGTTATTCATAAACTATAAATATAAATGATTCAAAACAACAATAACAACAACAACAAAACAGTGATGCTGGATCATTCTCCCCTCATTCCTGGCTAAAACCAAAACCCTCAGGCTTGGCATGACAGCTAGTGAAGGAGCTTGGTGGTAAATGCCCAACTGCAGCAGCTACGTGCTCTAATGAAACCCTCACAAATACGGGATTTCTCTTATGAGCCTCACCACACTCCTTAGCTCCTGGAGTGCTACTTGATATAGAATTGACGCTATGATTCCTGCTGCTCAAGACAGAATGAAAGAATATTATATTTCCCCAGATTGCCTCATGGTCATGATGACTTGCTTTTTAATCTAACTGCTGGGCTTCATTTTGTGTATTTTCTGCTTGTAATATTGTAATTCAGGTATGCAACTTGATGTTCCTCTCTTCTATTATGACAGACGTTCATCTTTTGTTGACCACTTGAAAAAATGATTATTTTGAAAGACAAATGGCTGGAGAAGACAATAAATTCTCTTACCCAATTATTTATTTCTGGTATTACTCTGGTTTACAGTATTCAAATTAGAATTGGCTACCTTTGTTGCTTAGTAGCGTTTCCCTTCATTTGCCCCTGCTGTGAGACAGATGCACCTCTGCAAAGAAACTTCTTGTCTAATAGCATGTCCCAAAGCTCATAATGGAGAAGAGTCTGTAGAGAACCATTTGCTTTTCTGTAAGTACAAAGTTCTGGTTTTGTGTTTGCTTTGTCTACAGAGAGGTTGGCTTTGGACTCTATTTTCTATCATAACTCTTAACAGTTTAATGTGATGCAGGCTTATTAATGCAATGATTTGTTCTAACATTTAACATGGAATTCAGCAATACTGGTAGATTTAACCTCAGTCTGCCCCCATGGTGTTAAACGCACTCCGGTGCTCAGTGCGGGCATATTTGTCTGGAGTCTCACTATTCTAGAGTCCTGTTGAACAACACTGAAGGTGATATCGAAATAATGCTTTTGAAAATATCATGTTTCTGTCCTAGTCAGGATGTTGAATATTTTCTAAATGCCAATCATTACAGGCAAAACCAGCACTTAAAAGCATGATTAGGGTTGTCATATTATGTACTGAAAAATTAGGTAATTAGGAATGCATCATGTCTTTTAATTACGTTGCTCACATCTCTTTTATTATAATAGGGCCTGTTTGAGCGACTACACTGGATTCTGCTCACCTGATGAGCAGCTATTCAAGACTTTTTTTTGTTTCAAACATAGCCTCATGCAAACGAAACCTGCTTTACTGCATGCTGTTCAGGCCTTTCTCAGAAAACTGGATGTCTCCTCATTTGGCAGTCTGCTGGGTTGAGCACTGCAGCCTTCAAACCCATCCCAAACATCAGTTCAACAGTTCCCAAGCTGCTTTTCTCAAGGCAGCCTGCTTGGTGAAGGCTGTAATGCCCTTCCTCCTTCTTGTCATGGCTAAGATCAGGCTGCCTCCTGCACTGCACTGTCATGCAGGTTCCCCGCTACTGCAAGCCCTTTCCTTCCATCCATGTGTCGATTCATGCACAGGCACGTGCGGTATTTGCACAGGAATCTGCACAGCAGCCCTATGATGCATGTAGGGAATCTCACCCCCATTTCACAGATGGGCTATAGAAAGAATAGGGTCCAAAGGTCCTCCAGATCTCAGGTGCCTTATTTAAAGTGATTGGGGCATGTCAGTTATGGAGTATTTGGCAACCAAGAGCATGAAAGCACAACCACTGGTACTACCCCATGTCAGCCTCTGCAGCTGGCAGGGCTCCAGCATTTTAAGTCAGGCACCAAAAAATAAAAGAAGAAACATGTTATCAGTGATCATCTATGCCAAATTTGGTTTAAAAGTGGCTTGTCAAGCATTATAGAGAAACCACTTGATGACTGTAGAGACAGAACTGGATTGCTGTCCTGAAAAATCCAGATTGCTTTGGAAATTCTGCTGCTATTGCTTCAATAATTATGCACTGGCAATGCACTGGTTCCTTGTACAGAAGTACTAGGAGTGGTACCTCAGGGTAGTTGTTACCAGCTGTAGTCCTGTCACACACTGGAGCCATACTCAAAGTCTACTTTATTAACAGCAATAGATGTAAATGTGTTGCAAACTGAAATCAGAAATGCAAGGGAAGACACAGGTACGTGTAAAAAACTAATAAATACATACAGTTTTTCAAATCTGACTATTTGTTGCCTTTTTCTTCCTAAATATTCTTCTCATTAGATATATTTTATTAATGATGAAATAAGAGCAAAAAGGAGAAAAATAAATGTGGTGATAAAAACTATACACAAGACAAAGCGTTTTCCTGTTACTTGAAAAATCTGCTCAAATATATGAGCTACAAACAAACATTCTTATGGACTTACAAGGACCAGTTTTTATCTCCACATATTAGTCATCCCCTAGTCCTCTGCTTCCATGGAAAGTTACGACTGAAGTTTCTTATAGCTACACTGAGTGTTCATTTTTGTCATATCTCAGAGTCATTCCCTGACACTTGCATAGTTATGCTCTACTTTTGCGGATAGAAGAAAATCAGTATTTTTCTCTTTTTCACATTCTCTTCTCTAAATACTTTTTTCTTCATATTCAAATTAAAAAAAAAACACCCTTTGCTGTCAAACAATGAATTACACAACAGCAAATAAAAACTAACCCTAAGCAGCAGACTTTGCAAGAGTTACCAGTTTTAAAGTGTCTCCATAAATAGCCGACAAGAGGAATTGAGAAAGTTAATGAAATTACCATAACCATGTGAAAAAAAATATTAGAAGAAAGTCGATTTTAGAGTGTTTGGGAGTGTTTTCATTGACTTTTCCAGTTTCACTGTAGCAATTCATGAAGAAGTTGTTAATATTAGCTCCACATGCTCTTAAAACTTACTTGTGCTTCACCAGGAAAACACTCCTCTTAAGGAAGCAAAGACTTAGGGTCCAGAGCTCCCTGCAAGGCTGTTTTCCTGGTGAACACCAGCCACTGATCCCTGCACCAAGACTATAGGGCTCTGAGAGAGGAGTCCTGGAGGACTTTCCTGAAATCAGCAGACTCTGCTACAAGCTGTTGCATGGATGGAAGTGAGAAAATATATCTGCTTTTTCCCCAGCAACCAAAACTCAGTGGTGCTTCTGATGAAGGTTGGCTTGTGCTAAGAAAGCCAAGGTGCACTGGGACATCTTAAAGGAAAGTATCTATTCTCTTTTGATGAAGAAGTAATCTCAAAGAAACAGTCATTAACCTTATGTTAGGGAACTGTAAGAAGTTAACCCATTACAGCCTTTTGCCCCCTGGACATGAATCAGTGCCCTAAGTCATTATGAAATATGTTGAAACACTCTGAATACGGAAAATTTTCATGGAGCAAAAGATACAGAACTAGACTAGAACCTACTGCCTCTCAGAAAGAAGCTGTGCCTGGCCTTGAAGGCAAGGAAATGAACAGAGATGAGGGAGCACATGTGACATCTCAAGTGCCCCTTCAATGGTTACACATCACCACGGGGTAGAGCAAAGCTCCATCAAACTGCACGTTCCCTCCCTGGTGCAGGGCCAGGCAGCATCAGTGACAACAAAGGCACTTTGGGAACTCTGCAGTCACATGCATCTTCAGTTCACAGGAGCCTAGTCTGGGCGAAAAAAAAGTCTTTATCTCTTTGTTGCATATCACCAAGGGCAGGTAGGTCTTCACACACTTCTGAAGATTAGAGAGGAGGTGCTACAAATTTTGATCTACAAATTTTGATTTGGTCAGTTAATGGTCTAAAGTCAGTGGCATAAAATGCATATGCAGATGCCCTCATTTGGGAATAAAGTCATCCTCTGAAAAGGATTATGCTACAGTGAAGGTATAACACATATCTAATTGTGACTACACACATGGAAAATTAATATGTGCATTATGCACAATCACATTGCATGTTGAGTTGAATCAGTTCATATTCATTGACTATCTCCTATGTTTACGTGGTCTCAGTACGACAACATCCTCTCTGTGACCTGCACTCCTTCTTTCACTTCTCACTGTCTCTTTTGACAGGAGGGTCTCCAGAGTCACTGTCACAGCCCTCTTTTCCCTGTTCAGTGCACAGCGGTTGATTCAGTATGGGCCCATGAAACTACCACAGTACAATCAGTAGGGAATGACCATATTTGACATTAGTATCTTCAAGAGACAAATCAGAAACTAGCCTGTATGGCAGCCAGCACATATTTTCTATAGATCATTTCTAGTCCTTATGTGCATAAGGTCTTACGTTCATAGACACTAGAGGCGAGATCAAGCCTGGAATATGCAAGATGACATGAGTGCTGCACAGAGGCAGGTAGGGCAGGGAAGCATGCTAGCTCTGACACCAGAAGCGATACGCTCGTACTGTTGTGCTACTATTGCTTTAGCTAAGTAGTTCTGCTGAAAGGCAAGACTCAGGTGCAACCCTATTTTCCTGCAGCCATACATCTTTAGAGAACCAAACTAACATTTGTGATTGCTAAAAACCTGCACTCTTTGTGAGAAAACAACCCAATCCCTAGCCTTGGATTCGTGCTGCAGTCCCTTGTGATATACAGGCACACCTTAAAATCCCTTGATAGCTTTTCCTAGTGGTCAGACAGGGGGGTAACCAGCAGGAGAACTTTCCATTCCTCAAAGTCCAGAGGCAATCTTTTCCAATATCCTAAGACACATAATTTGACCCTGCTAGCTCTTGGGGTTTTATTCTGGCAGTTCCCTTAGATATGCTCTGTTTTTTCTTTTCTTTTTTATTTTTTTTAGATGATCTATTGATCTGATGTACTGCAGTTTCATTGATATTCCCACGTTAATTCCGCTCCTGTCTACCATCGCAGAATCTTTTGTTTGCTTGTGCAGTGTAAATTAGCTTCAGCTCAATTAACCTCTGGACTTATCCTCTTCTTTTTTTTTTTTTTTTTTCAATTTCTCTTCAGACCTGTTAGTTTTCCTTCAGACCACCAGCACACACCTTCTCTGAGGAACACTTCTCCTCACAGCAATATTGTGCTATTTCAGCAGTGGCTGACACGAGATGAGGGTGCGAAGCCATCTCACAGCACTGTTTTCTGAGGAGGGCAGCTGAATGCCCTGGTGCATGAAAGGCTGTGGCCTTCCAGCCCAGAAAATTTGCACTCATTTGGTGAAAATAGAAATTGAGAAGGAAAAATACCTAAGAAATTGGGCCCCTGAAGCACAGCTTGAGAACTTGCTTTCCCTTTTAACATACTAGGTCCTATATAAGGAAGAATTTGGCTCTGCATAATGTTTTCAGATGGCCCACTGCTATGAACATTAAGTATGTACAGCATGCAGTAAACTATTTTACCATATTGGTCTTCATTTGTGCCTTTCCTTCGAAGCCCCTCTAATTCAGCAAGGGGAACTGTACTCATCGCAGTCAGGAAGGGCATCACTACATGTGAGGAACACAGGCATTTTTAATGGTGAGCTCCCATTTAATTGAATTCAGAGAATGACAACACCATGACATTGCTAAGATTAATGACTCAATAATTTTTGAGACAAGGCAAAACGTGAAGTAAATTGATTGCATTAATTTTTTTTTTTTTTTTTTTTTCCTGGAGAACAGTGCTGCATACCAGCTCAGCAGTGTCCTGGAGAGGACTCCTTGCTGTTACACGGAAAGGCTCAGCTACCCGTTTGGTGTTCAACTCTTGCACTCTACCATTACTTTTGAGCAACTTTTAATGTAATTTCTTACTTGCAGAGATGCAAACTGACAATAATTGCACTGAGATCTTGACAGACCGAATGATTAATGGAGAGGGCTTTTTGGAGTGGAAACTTTGGTTATTATTAGATCATTCTGGGGAAGGGGAGAAGGTGTCAGAGCATGTAATGGAGGACTGCAGTGACTAACCATTAAGGTCTTGAAAAAAAATGAATAGATTTTAGCTTCCTATTCTGCAATCTTGTTAGTAGCTTATTTATTTAAAAATCTGTTCTTACCTAAGTGTAATGTCAAATGTAACATCTTGTTTACAAAGACATTTGCAGACAATGAGATGGCATCTCTTTCCTACATGTGGCATAGCTGAGACAGCTTTTCATATAGTATTTGTGGCAGGGTCTGACAAAAGCATCCCTGTAAAATATACGGAGTAGGGTCTTGTATTGTTCAACATCATCTGTAGCATCGCATTTGTTTTTTACAAGACAGTCACAGAAACAAAAAAAAAAAAAAAAGAAAAAGAAAAGCCTAGTAAGAAGATTGTGCATTTAATATTTCTAATTCCACAGGCATAAAGTTTTGTCACTGTGTCTGAAGAAGGCAGTAATCAGTATGCTAGAGCTAGGATTTTGTTAACTAGGATATAGATTAGAAATGTTGACCAAAAGATCCTGGGGAGGAGGAAAGCAATGTAAGGTAATACTTCCTATAATACCATCTCCAGAAACTAAGCGTCATAGATAATGAGAAGAAACCTACTCAAGATAGCTATGTGCAAAATTACAATATTTGGCCTTTGGAAGAAACAGAAAAATAGTTCTAGTTTTGCCATATACCCTTCTCTTCTTTGGGATGATGGGCAATGAGCAGCAGCAGCATCCCTATCTGGCAAAGAGAGTCTGTCTTATATCAAAAAGAGGAGATTCTGGTGCCTAACATAAAAGAAAAATGTAAAATGATCAATGCAGCCACCAAGGATCTTTACCAGTCAGTATAATCTCAATAGTAGATTTTTATTACTTTATCTGTTTGTAACTTTATTGCATCACTGGGAAGCAGGGACAGCTAAGAAAGCCCCTTGACATGTCCAGATGGGAGAGCTCCTGGACTCTGTGAGAGCGTCACAGCAATGCCTTTCAAATCCTGCCGCGGTCATTTCAGAAAGCTACAGCAGGGCCTGAGGGCTGCCCCTTCGCAGCCCTGAGGCCCAGTATCAGACTGAAAAGAGTTGGCCACCAAAAAAGCCCTTATCTCCTGTGCCCAAAACTGTGAAGGGTCTATAGCATCACTCCTGTGATGACTGCAGAAGAACCAGCACCTCTGAGAACTCAGGTCCATTTTTAGGGCTTTTACAGGACAGAGACTACCTATACCCTTCAGTCAAGGGTGCTGTCTTCTTGCAACAGAATCCTGGATGTACCCATTTCGGTGGTACTTCAGCAGAAATAATAACAAAGGAAAAAGACCTGAATTCAGGCCTTCTCCCATGTATTGGGCCTTTGAAATTGCAAACTAAATGTTCATGCAACTAATATTTGGGGGCACCTGCAGCCTAGGGTTTCATCTTTCTTCTTTGCAGTCTGGCTGAAGGGAACTTCATCACTATAGACATTTATATGAATTGCAATTCATAGGTTCTGGGCAATTGCAATAAGGTTCTGGGCAGTTGTGTCTTGTTTTGTAGTGGCCAATACTGAAGAGAAAAGCATTTTCAGACAGCTAACAGATTATATATTACCTCAGTGGCTAAATGTCATCTCCCTATTTTAGTGCTGTATCATTTGCCTTGCTGTCCAGCTGCAAGCGACTTCACCAGACCTAAGTGCATAAGAGATGATGTGAGCAAGGAAAACTGTTCTTTCAATAATACTGCAGCAGTAGAGAGAGTTTATGACCCTGAAAAGATGGAGGTTTACAGTCACAGACTACTGAATCATTACAAATTTCAAAGAAGACAGGGCAAGGGCATGTTTCCTCTGAACTATAAATAATCTTACCAGTTTCAAGTATCTTTTGATATGAGCTGATGATCAACATTGAATGTCTGCAACTCCACCGCAGAGACAAAACCTGTGCATTTAAGGATTTCTGCAGCATTGCAGAATCTACACACCTGGATGAAGGTTCACTGCACACTTACAGACACATTTTCATAAATGACCACTCTTTCTTTTGGGGTGTCATCAGTTGTGCAATCCCAATTTCAGGCATGATAACTTGCCTTTGAGTAGAGCTGAGGGCTTCGCTTCTGTTCGAAGTTAGCAGTAGCTGAAGTTAAAGACTGATCCTGAAAAATAGAGTGTAGATGCCACAAACTGGCATTCAGACAGAGGCAATGAAAACATTTTGAAAATGTGAACTTTTGGGGAGATCATATCATGCACATGCCCCACAGACTGACATGATCTTATCAGTCTTTGAATGTGAATCTCATCCCTTAAAGAAGCCCTTTGCATTAGCAAAGCAGTACACTAATGGTCCTCATTGCTCCTAAGCAGAGGGAATAAATCTAACTGTACCCCATGGTCATTCCACCAATGTCCTCCAGTGACACAGGGAAGAGCTCCAAGGCACGTGAAGGCATATGAAGCAGGGAACACTAGGAGTGATCACAGACAGCACTGAGCAAGGGCTTACCAGGTCTGGAAAAACAGTCTTACTGTTCTAGGTGTCTAGAAACCTAGTCTTATTGTTCCTCCAGCGACTGGAGATATAGTTAAAATAGGGCACCAGTGCCTGCCCTTGCTAAAAGAGCTCCCCCATCAATAGTCACTGCCTCAGACACCCTGACCTTCTCTGGCTGGGCAGAAGTGCCAGGAACCAGTCTGATTCCTCTGGGCTCTGGTAGAGTGGGCAGAAGGGAAACCATCAGAAATCTGAATTGTTGGGGAATGAATCACTTGGTGATGCTGTTACCTCTCACGGTGATACAGAGCTAGGACCATGTCTTCCTTACTCCTCTCTTTCCTCTCCCCATGTGTATGAATATGAAACTCCAATTGAGGACTTCTAAGTGCTTGGTTGTCAAAAGGAGAACCTTTCCAGCGTATTCCTCATTACAGTGGTCTGAGCTGGCAGCACTTGATGGAACCCATGCACAAAATATAGGACTTTGGGTTTTATTGTGAGACAAAAGGAAGGATCATCAGCAGCATTACTTTTGCCATCACTAACCAGCGGAAAAAAAATCCTTCAGCAGTGCTAAAAATTCCAGTTTTGGTTTCTTACTAGATTTAGACCAGATGTGACTAGAGTAACAAGACAATCATGGAAAAAATGCTACTTGTTCCTTCTTGTTTTGTAAGCAAGAAACCTGCAAATGTTCAGCGCCTAATTAAATAATAGTGATAGTGAAGTGTGCAGGTGGATGAGGCATCCAGATGAATTTCTGGTTCTCGGTTGTATATTGCCACCTGTCATCAGTGACTTCAGCTCAGTCAGAGGCTAGATTAGATGAAGTTTTCCCCTTTGCTCTTCACTCTGTGCCTGAAATGGCTCAGATTTTCTCATCAGCGAACAGAAAATTAGGTTTTGTCCCTTGAGGGGGAAGGGGTGAATGACATCTGTCAAGAACATTTGGTGGAGAGCAGATGGGAGGAACTTGCAAGAGACAACCAAACAACCTTTCTTTTTCCTGTGCTGGCCCCCACTTCCCTCTTCTTCCTCCCCAGGAGCAGCAGCATCAATGACTCCTCAGGGCTTTGGCACAGGCAGAGCCAGAGTGCCTGTTTTGATTATGTCTAGTCCTGGCCCCCCTCTCCGCCTTATTTCATGATGCAGCTACACTGCAAGGAGGTGACTCAGTGAGTTCATCAGAGGACCTTCTCCTCTTCTTTCAGGCCTCTTCTGAAAATCACATAACCTTCCCAAGACATTACACTCCCTTCAAATGTGCATGCTTCTTTGGGTGCTTCTCAGGGCTGGAGCTCGTTTTGTACGAACTTCATTTTGCCGCAGGGCAGCATGGTAGGTAAACCACTGCAGGAGCCTATGCAGCTCTTGTGCGGTACAAAACCTTAGCCTACTGTTAAACCTGGGTTGCCCTTAGGTATATGACACTATGTAGAGCAGTGTTGCCAGGACTATGTGGTGACTCTTGTCCTACATTGATCCAGCAGGAGAAAAACAACATCTCTGACATTCCTGGGTTATGCTCATCATGAAATCATGTTAACAATCTGTGAGGTAAACACTAAGGTCGTAAGCACTGACTTGGTAAAAGTTAAACATTGCTTTTGAATGTATTGGTTTTACACTGGTTGCGCTGAGTATTGGACTGATCTTATCAATAATAAGAAAAGAAAGCGAATTTCAAGAAGATTTCTTGTTGCTCACAATGTCTGCAGAACTCAAACTCTTGAAGAGCATTTACACAGCCACAGTAAATTCTATTTTTATTCAAAAGATAATTCGCATAACTTTTTCCAAGTGCCTGAAACAATAGGCACAAAATAATCTGCCTTTAAGGATTCTTTGGCTACATTACAACTAACAAATGATGGGGACGTTGGTATTATATGAGGTCTTTCATCCAAATAAGCCACATTTTCAAATGCTGGGCCAGTACAACTATATACAGTCACAAATTGCCTGACTCCAGAAATATTATCTGACATGCATCCTGTGAGGTAGTGTGGAGAGGAAGGTAGGAGAAAATATCCTGTAGGTAGTGGGCCTAGGCAATGTATGGTAGTGGTATGAACACACTCAGCAGAGCAGAGGGTAAAGGAACAGGCCAGAGAACATCTTCCAGCTATGAAGTGACTGGTAAAGGGTGAGTTTAGCACATGAAATCGGAGGCACACACTGGAGTGAGTATTTCTATGTCTATGTTTTGCAAGAATGTAGATGAGGAGTGATGTGTGTATGGGTGTGCTGGGGTACAGCTCGCTCAACCACCACTAAACCATCGGTCGGCTCTGAAGCAGTAGACAGATGCCTCTAAACTGTTTGTACGCCTACACAAAAGTTTTGTGATCAGTACTTCATCTAAATAAGTTATAAGGAAACCCGAGACATAAAAGCTGTAGTAATATAACTGAATCTCATGCAGGATACTCGAGGCAACAGCATTTCGGTACATTGGGAAAAGCGACGTGGGAGATGGAAAAGCTCTACAAATGGCTAGATGTTTATAGCTTATTCAAAAGGCAGCGCCTCCAACAACATGGTGTCCCCTGGCACCATTTTACTGCACTGACTGAGAAGGAAAAATGCCAGCTGCTGACCTAGGGGTATTGTTCCTTATGGCACTCACATTTGCCTTATGTTAATCCAGGGATTATCAGAGTCCCAAATTCATTTCTCTTATGATATGTAGATATGCTTCAGTGTGANATGCTTCAGTGTGAGGTTCAAAAAAAAAAAAAAAAAAAAGGCTATGGGAGGGAAAGTGCACAACTCCTACAAATAATATCAGATAACTTAGACTAGAGAATAACTGTAAATGAGTATGGACCAGGTAACACAGAAATGATCATTTCACTACTTTGAATCAGAAAATAACATGGGAATTATCACTGAGTCCAGTTTCATTACTGCAATACATAACTGATTCAGAGGAGGAAAAAGCAAACTCCCTTCTGAATTAGATTAACCACTATGAATATGTGGGTAGACCAGGCCTCAATCAGAACAAAAGAGAAAATAATCCCCTTGTAATGCAGCATTTAACACCTAGCAGGCAGGTGATAATTGCTTCAGTCCATGGGGATTAGCACATTGTAACCTCATTATAATGTAAAATGTTACTTCCCTATATGGGTTTGTCTACATGGGAAAGCAATACCAAGAATAAACAAAGGTATGAATTCAAAAACTGATTTAGTTTTCCTGGAATAACTCCTGGTGCAGATTTATTTCTGTGGAGAGAAGAATATATTTTGCTTGTAGGCCCAACCCTTCCCTTCCTTCCCTGCCTAGAGATGTTATAACAGAAAGTCTGGGCTTCTCTAAACTATACTATTTACCTCTTCCTACATAATTTTAGCAATGTTAGCATAACCTATAAAATTTTCTTATGTAAACAGGCAGAATGAAAATTTGCTTTGAATATATGGTGCAGTTTTGTGGTAGGCGTAAACTGTCCTAAATTTATGTTTCCATTGACATTAGTGACGGTAATAGGGCCTGGGGCGGCATGTGCAGACACATCAGATATCTTACAAATAAAGAATGAAACAAAGGGGAAAAAAAAGGCAAAAAGAGGAATGATTCCTCTCCTCCCTTTTGGGGAAGGATTAGTGAAGATAGGGAGTGAGGAATAGCAGGTCTGTCTCCAGTTAGCAGGGGCTTAGACTAATGTCAGCTGAGTGTAAACCACACTGACCATTTTCCTTCACTCTGAGTACGGCAACTTAAGCTGTCTAAAAACCAGACACCAGCCTGAATTAGTCTTTTAGCATTTTTTTCTTTTCTTTTTTTTTTTTTTTTCCTGTTATCAATGGAAAGACATAGGATGTGTAGTCTCTTGACCTGCTTTAGACATTCAACTAGTGGATCTTGTCTCTCTTCATTATTGAATGCTAGATTCAGATGCACCCCACCTTGAATATGCTCAAATATGCTAAGCAATTCATTCTACTTCGCTTTAAATAGGATGTTTTCTTTTTAACTATTCACTTGAAATGGGTCTCACTGGATGTCAGCAAGTCCCTCACTGCTTAATGACACCATAGTATTTACAAGCTAAAGAAACATACAATTTGGGTAGTCAGATAGTTTTTATTAACAAGCAAGTTAAGAATTATCAAAATTGTAAGGAGCTCAATAGTGATGCATGTAACACACGTGAGCACAAACACTACAAAAACACACATTCTTGATAAATTAAAACACTTTCTCATCTTAGAGGGAATTTTGGCCTAATTGGCATTGCCAGATCAGATGTATGGAATACTTGCAAAGAGATTTTCTCAACATACATGATGAAATCCAGCTCTGTAATGAGTGCCCACTGGGATATAAAGATATATGAATAGAGCACTCATCAGTGGTTCCATATGGAGGAGAGTTCCTCTACTAAAGCCAATACTACTCAATATTTTCATTAATGACTTGGATGACGGAATACAGTAAATATACAGATGATGCCAAGACAGGGGCCAGAAAGCTTAGGAGGGCTGGTTCAAGGTGCTCTTGGCAGACTGAAGAATGGTCAAAAATAAAGGAGATGCAATTCAAGAAGTGCAAATGTGGAGTACTCCATTTTGAACAACCAAGTGTTACGAGATATGGAAAGAATGGCACTGCAGCAGTTCTGCTGAAAAGGAACCACTGGTTATAGTGGATCATAAAATGAACATAAACCAACAATGCAAACATTGTCTGTGGAAACAGAGACAAGAATATCAGACATATGAAGTCATCTTTACATCATATTCAGTTTCCTTGGAGTCTCTGCAAGATTACTGTGTCCAATTTAGCACATCACACTTCAGGAAAAATAAAGGTGAGGAAAAGGCAGAGAAGACCAATGCGAGTAGCTGGCCATCTAAAAAGCATGCCTAATGAGGGATGGGATGGAAAAAGCCTGGGCTGGAAGAAGAAGAGCTCGTCTAAGGTCTGTCAAGAATGGCTTAGGTAGACCTGCTCCTGCCCTAGGACAGCAGGAGTACCTAGATGATCTCTTGGGGTCTCTTCTGGACTTATTTTCTGTGACTTGTTTTTCTCTATCTGGAAGAGTTAAGTACTGACAGCACATATGCCCTAGCATGTGCCTTGACAACTGTTTGGACATACAGAGGGTAAATGGAGAGTCTGATGCAAGTCCCTTTTCAGAAGACTTTCCACCGAAGTCTGTGAAGCCGGATCATCTTAGAACAGTTAACACAGCAAATGAGGGAAATATACCAAAACACTGACCTGTCCGCTACCAAAAAAATTAGGAAATGTCACTTTTATGACATCCAAAGCAGAGCTGAAGTCTAAAGGTACTAAGAAAGATTGATTTGCAAAACTAGTATAATATCCTATCTATGACGAAGATTCCTCACTCTAAGGAGCTCTACTATTTAGTAGAAAATGTCATAATGAAATGGACAGGATCATGGATTGTGTGTGAGGTAGGCCAGAAGTTCAGGTATCCTGGAAGAAAAAAATAATCTCATTTTTCAGATGTCCCCTCAAGCAGTGTATACTTGTTCCTTCTGAAGTGTTTAGAGAAGTACATTACCTTCTTAAATGACATGATTTATCTAAAATGGAAATACTTGTATGCTAACTCCATGAATGTCCTATGATTATAACCTTGTCTTAACTCCATGAAAGTTAAACATAAATATTCAAAAAAGCTCAAAGAAGTTCTCTGAAATGGGGTGAGCAAAACTGAAAAGGAAAACAGCTACTTGGAACCAGTTTAAAGAGGCAAGTCAAGATCATATGACTTCTGACTCAAACAGGTCAGACTATTCCTATTTTAATGTCTCTGGGGAATATCTTTGAGTGGCAGTTTAACTCCTGTTACCTTCTAGTGAATACAGGCTCTCTGCATCTTGTAAGTCAATCAATCCATTATATGCTCTTTGTCCCTTGTAACCACATGAAAACATGTGGAAAAGACACAATTAAAATAACAGGTTTAGGGGGAGCAGATGGATTGATAAAAAAAACGGCAAATATGCTAAGAATTAAGAAGTTCTATAAGGAAGTAGTTCTGGTTTGAAGAAAAATATAACTGTTTTTAGTTTATCAGGTATAATCACATGGTTTAATGCATACCAAGGTAAAATTCTTCTGTCCAAATAAATAAAAGGGTTTAAACTGCAATGTCTGTCAATGTGTGGAAATTGTACAGTTCCCAGTACATGTAGCATTTTTTAGCACCAGGCCCTTTCTAATGTTGCAGCTGCTCTAGAGATAGCAGTGACTTTCTAGCAGTGTTCAGCTGCCTTTGAAATAGGCTAAAAATAGCTATCTTTGGGGACCACATTCTGCACCCCTGGACCCAAGTCTTGTGATGGGGAGTGCTGAAGGGCTGTAAATGTAGCAGGTGTCGCAGCTCTGTTGCATTAAGGATGCCCAACCAAGCATCCTGGCCTCCAGCATCAGCAGCACTGTGGATGTTCAGGCTGCCAGTTGCTCCAGAGCACTGCTGGAGCTTGCAGAGGGGCTGAACTCTCCTAGCTTTAGCGATAGCTGCTGTAGGGGGAGAAATATAGTAACAGCGTCACACCAGTCTAACTGCGCCCGTACTCTGGGGATGTTCTGCTTTGTCTGATGGTACAATATACCAGCCATACTTTTGTTTAGAGAAAACTAGAGAAGACATTCCAGGTTATACATTACTCCTGAAATCTATTTCTCTCGCTTATTGCCTTGTGCCACTTCAGCAGCAACAAATAATGAAAACTCATTTTATCAAGTACCTTGAACCAACATCAATTAAGGTTCAAACCCCTTCTGAAGCTGTTTGGTGTTATAAGTGATCTAAGCAAGGGAAAGGGTTAAGAGAGCTCTGGCCCACAGATGCTACACCCAGCAGTGTGGGAGCAAGCAAATGCTCTTTCTGAATATGTTCTCCCAGATAACGGCAGAATCAAGAGTTTTATCACATACTTTCTTTCCATTTCTCCCTAAGGAGCAAGCCCTGATGAGGTCTCACCTTGCTGTCATTTTATGCATAGCCAAGGTCACAGCGAAGAGTAAAATATGAAAATCTAATCTGCTTTGCTAATGCAAAATAACTTATTTCTGTATGTGACCTCACACAGAGTTCAGCCACTCAGCTGTAACAGGCGAAAGATTGCTTTCAAAGTCTTAATTCAATTTCAGAGAGCTTGCTGTGAACTCCCAGAGAACAATACAGATGCCTCCCTGCCTTCCCCAAAAGGGATCCATCACAAAGCTGTCCTTGATGAGCTCTTTGATTTCAGATTCAGTCTTACACACATCAGTCAGCTCAGATGCTTCCTTCAAATCTGAATCACCTGGGGATTTAGTAGCCTTATAAACAATGCATATTGCCACTTACCAGGCATTTACATACCAAAAAAGTCTAAGGAAAATTCTTCTTTTATGTGCCATAAGCATTCTCTTAGCAAATACCAGAATATAGAAAAGAGCACATATTTCCCTGAGCAGGATTCCACTATAGATAAAATAGGGTGCAATAGACCAGCTATGGTCTGCTCTAAAAGCTTTTAAAACAAGCACTGTAAGGTTCTTTGCCTTATTTGTAGATGGATTACAGCATGATCAAAAGCAATTGTTAATTGTTCTGGTAATATCTCACCACTTTGAGAAGTCAATGGAGTTAGTAACCAAGGACCACTTGAAAGTATCACCTAGAAGCTCACCTCTTTGGCTAAACCCAAAATAATTTCCCAGGCATAAGTCCTGGGCTTTAAATTCCCCCAGCATATGTATTTTTTCACTTTCCTCTGAAAAAATGTGTCACTGTTTGTACAGAGGGCTGATTACAGAAATTAAGTCCTTCTCATATTTTTTTCCCCTGTATATATTCCCATGCATGCTGCTGATGCCAATATAAGCTTGCCATTTAGGGATATGACATCATATGTGGGATCAGCATCAAGGCCCTCATTACTTCCTGGGAAGCCAGAGTGACATGGCAGAAACAGCTATAAAAACAGGGGAGTGCTGGTGGTATGAAGTGATCAAAGTGAACAGACTTGCAGGGGAACAGTAGCCAGGAATATCTCCTGATCTTTCAATTCTGACCATGTCAGGTTTATGGCTAAACACCTTCCTTATAATGGCACTACATTAAAGTCCTTAGAAGTGACAGTTTCTTTTTTTATAGATATATTACATATATATATTACATATATATTATCTGTTAGTATCAGTATCAAGCAATACAGTATCTGTAAGAAGCAGCATGTTGTTGTATTTAATCTATCTAGCAAAAAAAAGTCTTTCGCCAGGAACCATACTCAGCTCCCTACAGCAGGTGCAGTAAATGGCTTGCTAATTCTTTCTGTGAGGCATCAATCTTTTTTGTGTTCATTGGTGCCAAGTAACTGGAAGAAATTAAGTTCCTTTTTAATTATTCTCCAGCATGTTTGCTACATTATTCAATTCAGATTTAATAATAATGATACTTTGTACCTACATATGATTTTACATCTTCATAGTGGCCTACAGCATCAATTAATGAATCCCAAAACATTATGCATTTCAATTAAATAAGAAAATTGCTGCAGGTAAATAATTATTTGTTTTGCACTCTATATGATGTAATTTAAGATGTCACAAACACAACAGAAATGCATTTCTGTTAGCTTGCTAGGACTGCACCCCGATCCTGGAATTTCTCAGGTTCCTCAGACAGGACCGAGGACAAAGGACTTTTCCATCTCCTCCCTCTCTCTTGCCATGCTGGTGCTCTGGGGATTTATAAAGCACATACAAATGTTTGACTTCTATGCTGCATTTTCCATCTTCGGAGATGGAAATGTCCCTGGAGCTCCTCTACTGTGTCCTGCGTGTCCTGTCCATCACACCTTGACCAGCAGCTGGTCAGTCAAGACCGCGGTGCTCTCACGCATGGCCTTTGTCTACCCCTTTCTGCGTCCCTCTGTCTTTTGCCTCCTGTCCCATGCTCGCGCTGCCAGACGTGTGTGCCGAGGGCTGCTCTGGACTGGCTCCGGGACAGCAGAATTGTTACTGCAAAGGAATATATAACATGCTCTCCCTGGGCTGTTTACCTTCAATAGCAATTTGATGTAGCTTTGCCGTCGCATACTCCCGCAGAGGAAAAGTAAGAGTCCTTTCAGGATAAAGTATGTTCTTTTAGAAAGCTTTAAACTTGAGACAGTCCTACAGCCTGGGAAAGGCGATAGAGAGTTATTTTTATTCTTAAATTCCTTAGGGAGAAAGGCACTCGGATACAACTACGATGAGAGCCATACAAGTACATAAAGTGAGAGGGAGAGAGAGAAGGAAAAGCCTGATTAATGCAATTCTGCTATATTGCTAGCTAGAAGATGAAACTGCCCCAACAAAATCAACATTTTGACAGAAACATTCCTTTCCAACTATGGTAACTTTAAAGTTAGAGATATTAGTGGCAGTATTAACCATGGTTTCAAATATCTCTGTCAATAACCATTGCCACCAGCCTGAATAACTGCTCTTACTAAAGTAGATGACAGGAGAGAGGCAGGATCACTTGTTTTTTCCAAGAGGCCTGGTGTGCTCGAATCACTTCCAGCCTCCTTCCACAACTCCCTGCAAGTGGCCTAGCTACAGCAACACCTTCCAGAAGCCAAAGCAAAGCCTCACCAAAAAAACAACGCACAGCAGCCACACGGGGATAGCTGCTCCTCCATGCAACCTGGCAGGGAAGAAAGTCAAACCCACCTCCAGACAACCTTGTCTTTTCTCTGCAGATCATCTAGGGGAGAAGCTGTCAGTCCTCACCACCACAAATGCAAATACAAAAATGGATAAGGAAAGTTCATTTCTTCCTGAGCCTAGTTTTGACTCCAGGGCAGACGTGCAGGCCATCAGCAACAGTTGTGGTGCAGACCAGACACCTCTAAAATTAAGGAAGGTATGAAGGCAGAGTGTCATAGCTGATTTTGCTCCTGGATATTTAAAGACAACAGACATTTATAGAAAATCCAGGCAATAAGGACAAATGTGTTTTCATGAAGGTTATGTATTTTTATATTTTGTTTAGATGAGTGCAGTATCTGTTAGACTGCAAATGTAATTAGTAGATATATCAAACTGCAGTCTAAAAAAATCCAAAACATTTCACATACCACAGCCATTTCTCCTCAGGAATCGTTTGTGACTCACTGTTCCTCTCAGGCAGGTTAATGTGCCTCTAAATTTCACCTGACAGAAAATTTATCACAATGTCAACTGCATTAGGAAATGACAAACACAGCCCAGTGGTGGTACTGTCAGCCACCTCTGGGCTGCCCTCAGCAAACGCAGGGGGAGGAAGCCACCGGCCTCGGTTCCCGCGAAATGAAAGGATTTGACCAGTTTGAGAACAGACTAAGACAGACAAGTTCAGCAACTTGTAAAAGCAGTCATTAATCTTGGTGAAATGAACCTCCCGGCTTCTTGGAAAGAGGACTTGTTGAGGTGAAACCTGTGGCCTGCTTATAAGCAGAAAACTGACTTAGAAACAGTGTCTGACCTCTGAATAACTCCTGCCCTTTTGAAATGGCCTCCCGTCAGGCCCTGCCGGGAGAGGTCCATGCAGACCACGCAGACACAGGCGGAGGACTTGTGGCTCTTCCAAGTGCCAGGGACACCCTGAGAGCACAGCGGTGGCACGGAGCGTGCTGCAAACGTGCTCATGTTGGTATGGACCAAGGGAGCTTCTGGCCAGCTGATACTGCTTTTGGGACCCAGCCGTGCGGCTCCTTCTATTAAGGGTATACCAACCTGCCCGGGTCCTCTCGAGCTGTCACGCTGCATGATGCAGGGGAGCCCGTAGACCATATGAGACCATTGCTGCCTATAAGTGAAAGGAGCTAAGCTTTTAGCTTGGGTATTAGCGGCTTAAGCTTGTGTATTCAGAAAAACAAGCTCAGTCCCTGAACATATCGCAGCCAGAATTAAGACCATATGCACCTCATCCAGAAACTGTGTTTACAAGTGGGATTTCTGGAGCCACAAGATATCTTTATTTCTTGCTTCAGAGTCTTGGCTCTTAAAACAGCCACCAGGAACTGTTATAAAGCCTTGCCTTTGCCTCAGAGCAGGCTACTGCAGGGACTGAGGAGCTGGATTCCTTGGTAAACCAGGGTGCAGAGAAGGAGATATTCCATCTCTTTCCTTGACTGGCTGCTTTGCTGTTGTTACGGCTTGTTTTGTCTGAACTAGGACTGATGCCGCCAGCTTCCACTGTGATATTTCAGATCTCCTGCAGAGTTTGATTTATTTTCCTTGCATTTTCAAATCCTTTTCTTAAAATGTAGAAGAGTGAAAAAGAAATGAATCTGAAAGTTTTCTGAAAGAAACTGAATCAGTCGCAATCAGCTCTGATTCCTTATGTAGTCAGTGATGTCTTTGTTTGCAAAGACCTCAAAGGAAGAGTGGTGGATGCAGGGCAGTGTCTATACCTCCAGCCAGACTCCAAAAAGGATTAAAGGTAAAAAAAATCACATGTAGTCTAACTGCTTTTGATCTAAAGACAAAGTATGAATCAAACAGAGCTGACAGTCTGGGCTACCTGTCTGTACTGAACTTGTTCTTCTCCATCCCTCCCGATGCAACACAGATGTTAGCCAGATCAGAGGCACAAACATCCGTCTGTCAAACACTTCCCCAGATAAGGCACTGCTGGAGATACGGTGGCAACTTACCAGCTTCATTCAGATTTGTGGTGAGTATATTCCATGAGTAATCTGCAATCTTTGAAATTTTTGACTTTCTGAAGTCCTTCAGAGTCCCTTCTTTTGCACTGTAAACAGAGACAAACACTGTAAAAAAAGATTTATTGGAACAGTGGTATCCGTCTGCTCTTACATCTCCACAACCCCCATTTGATAGGTTGAGATTAAGCAGTTGGCCAGACAAGATAGCCAATGCATAAACAAACATAACTACAGCATAAATAAAACCAGCATGTGAAGGCAGATAATGAGAAACGGGCTTGGTCCTCAAAATCCTTGAAGTTCTTTCTGAGAAGTCCAAAAGGTCTTAGATTTAGCAGCATTCCTCCTGCTCCTTCAACTGCCTTGGCACTCAGCTTCTTCCCTCTACTCTAGATAATCAGACTGACTTAAAAAACACAAGACAAACTGAAAGGTTGGGATCTTTTCAAACTGTTTTTTTTTTTTCTTTTTTTTTCCTATCATCAAGATCAGAAATATGTTAAAAAAGAAAAAAAAGAAAAATAGCCCTCAGATATTCAGGTAACTGTCTGCCCACACAGCAATGCTCTCATTAAATCATCAGCTATCACAAGACTATAGATAAAAGATCAGAGCTGGCAACATCAGGGTGTCACGCTAAATCTCAGCCGACAGCAGGGGCTGGACATGGCTGCTGCCGGAGCCCATCCCTGCGAGGGCCCCTACGCTGGGGAGCATCTGCTTGCTGCTCGGGATGCCTGTTACATGCTGCTGGTTGCATGCTCCATGGGTGCGAGGGGAAGGAGCTGCTGCAAACTCTGCCTGACCCGTCGGCCGTCGCTCAGAGAGGACGATACAGGACAAGGGGGGGCACCTCTCTCCTCGCAGATGAACCACGGTGCCTTTCAGCTGAGCCACGCTGACGCTGCCTCCTATGCACAGCAAAGCCAGCACAGAGACGCATTCTGGGACGCCCAGAAAGGATCTGGGGGATGGAGCAGGAGAGCTTGATGATCTACCATCCACGAGGTTTCTGGCCTGTTGCCAGAGGAATACTCTTTTTTTTCTCATGCAGCATAACATGACAATTTAAAGACTTGGGGGGAAAAAAAAATAAATGCACTGGTGTTTAGAGCAAATTTTAGTATATTGCTCGTGAGGCCCAGAGGAAAGGATGCCTATTTTTAGATACATGTATCAGGCAGGAGGCCAAGGCACCGCTCTGAGGCGAGTATGCTGGCAAGGCTGCTACCTTCCCATCTGCACATGGCATCCTACCGTCCCAGTTGGAGCCCACCGTGCTGCCTGGTACCTGCAGGAGCAGGGCTTGCCCCTCCTCACCGTGGGTAGCTACATGCAGCTGCTGAGAAATGGGCATTTCAGACGGTTTAAAAGCCACATTTGCACGAGGCTATTCCTCTGGGATTCGCCTGAAAGAAAGTGAGGGTCAGAGAGGAAGAGAGCCTCTCTGTGGCTCCTTCCTGTGCAGTGCTTTGGAAGGTCACTGCCTCTGGTGGATTTAGGCTGTGATTTATGATTCCCTCTTTAAAGCCCATGGCTCAGAATTTCTCACTCTCTTGTTTTACAGGGTGCCTCTTCCACCCTTGTTGGCATCACACCGTGCTCCTCTCCATACACGCTCCACCACGGGATGGAGTCTTTAATGGCAAGCTTTGCCTTCAGGCTGTCAAAGTTAAAGTGCTCCGAGCATGCACATTTGCACCCCTGAGGGCAGGTTTGTATTAAGGGTCCAAAAGCATCTCCCTCGGGTTGCTCCAAAGGCCATTAAAGTTAGTGGAAAGGCATGTTGTGGGCAGTGACTGGATCAGGTGGGCAACTGCTTTATAATTGAAAGGACTTAAAAAAATCACAATCAGTTCTTCAGAGGTAGCAACTCGTTAGCAGGCAACCAATTTCTGAGGGGCTGCCAGCCCAAGCATCAGAAAGCATTTGTAATGCCTGGTGTGTCAGCAAGAACAAAGCACAATTGGCACTCCAGAGACGACTCCCCAAAGCATTTTAAGGATCACCACCCAAAGACATTTCAAGTTTGGAGTCTACAGTACTTAGAGTTTGGACTCATTTCCAAACCTTTGGCTCCAAAATGCTGGCAGAAATGCTTCTCTACAAGTCAGATCCTTATGCTGGAAGCCCTCATGGTTAGCCATGCTGTTTTACTGAGCATGAATTGCTGCTGCTATTTTTGAGACAAAGCATCTCACTTAGTTCTTCCCTTAGTCTAAGAATAGGAGGTTTTCAGAGCAATGGGTTTATTGCACAGTGGCCTTGATGCAAAAATGCAATTGTCACTGCTTAAGATGGAGTATTTCCAAGTTTTTTAACAAACAAACGCATTTGACAATTTTACTGCAGCTTGCTCTGAGTGTGAAATAAAATAGGGACATTTTTGTGGTTTGACTTGTGTATCTGCACTTATATATAGCAATTAAATGTAAAAAATGTCAATTAAAAACAAATGCTGGCAAGTGATCAGTCAAAATATGTGCACGTTAGTTTTTTAGGGGCTGGAGGGGGCATTCCTTTGACATTTGCTTTTTAAAAAGTGCCTTAAAAACATGACACTTCAAAAGAAGCTGCTTTGTGTGTTCACAAAGCACTTTCCATATGGGAAGTTAATGTCAGATGTACAAATGTGTATTTGCACAAATGACCATAACAGCTGATAATAGCTTAAATAGCTGTTTGCACGGTACCTTGTCATGACTGTTGGATGTCTGTTAGTTTACAGGGAACTGTTAAGGACAGAAGAGGAACCTTACCAGTAACACATGCCCATGTGTGTTCAGTGCAGCATACTAAGGAATCAGCCTGCATTGGTGTCATGAAACAAACAAACAAACAAACAAAAAACAAAACAAAAAAAAGCAACATTATACAACTGTCTGACTCTCCTGGCCTTTCTCATCTCTTTCTGCGAACGCCGCTGGGTTTTGATGTGGTCACCTAACTTTTCCGTATCTCATCTTCCTCATTTGCAGAATAGAGGATGATCACCTTTCTAAGTACTGTCCAATATAGCAAAGCAGAGTGCACCAGAAGCTCAAAAAATCACTACAGGAAAGGGTTGTTTGCTGCCTTACATAAAACTGCCTGATTATGTAGTACTGTTGAGAAGGATAAGAAAGCGGGTGCACTGAGGGAGGGAAAACCCACCAAGGTATTTTGTTATTGCGAAAAACAATCTGTTGAAGTTTCAGATATTTTATTTCAGGAATTGTTTGCTTCCACCCTGCCTTGCTTTGTTGCTGTCATGTGGACATTTACTCTATCCACTGCCAACAGCCACTGTTAGACACCATCCTCCTCCTGCCAGAAGGGCTGTTTTCAGAGATGATCCCGCACCTGCCTTGGGGACCGCTCAGCTGCTGGGCCGTAACCGTTCCTCCTGCTAGAAAAAATGCAACCTCTGAGAACAAAACCATCTGCTCTGAGAAAACCCCAGCAGGAAAGCCAGGCAAGCGTGAGGTCTCATGGGGACTGGGAGCGTTAGTGCAATATACAGTCATCACTAGAGGCAATTAAGAAATCTGCCCACGAGCGAAGCGATGGCAAACACAGCATTGTGTTCCACCCAGTGTTTACCGCCGTGCTTCTGAATTTATTAGATAAATAAATAGGCAAACTGTGAACAGCAGTCAGGAGGCTGGTTCAGAACTATCTTCAGTCAGGGTAGAGCTCTAGTTTCAACAGGGACAAGGTGACCTGCCTTGCTAGTGCCAATACATCTATGACCAACGTTGCCGAGATCCCTTGGCTTCAGTGACTTCATTAGCCTGCAGCTCCCTGTCCTCCTTCCTCTTCTCTGTAGCTTGTCTAAAAGGAGAAGTGCTCCTAGTGCTGCTCCTTTTATATCCCTTTTTCCCTCAGCTCCAAACCCCATAGCTGAGTGATTCGCTTTCATATTTGTAGCATTTTCTGCATCCTGAGGCTGTGCCACTGGGGCACGGCCATGGGTTGCTGTCTGCGTCATCGGTCCCTCTCACTGGCCGCATGGCGTGTGGCTCCCAGCTCCGGGTAGAAAGCGCAGGGAGACCTGGGGCTTCTCTCCTGCCAGCGAGTGGCTGGTGAAACGAGTGGCAGAGCAGGTAAAAGATCAGTTTTTCCCTCCTGCGTCCTGGTGGGTACATGGCCGTGGTGGGGGTCGCCTCTCTCTGCTCTGCTCAAGCAGACATCCATTTTGTGCCCCTATCCCTTCCCAACATCTGCACAACGATCAAGTATTATCCCTTCCAGTACCCCAAAATGCCCTGGAGTCCCACTCATGATGTGATCAGGTTTCTCTGACGCCAGGGCTGGGGTGGTCGGTGGCAAGTAGGTTTGATTTGTGTCAGGCCTAGCATGACTGTCTGTAAATATGAAATGTAATGAGTATGGTAGGATTCTGCAACCACCAGCTGCAGACCAGTGACACTAGTCATCTACCTAAATTAGAATACAAGGAGGGAGACGGGGTGGGATGGAGAAAGCAAAACATTATTTTAATAATTTATAGACGAATGTAACCTTAATAACCAATCATTGACATTAACACTCAGATGATCAAGCTCATAAATAAGATAATAAACAAATAAATATGTAATTGCCCCCAAGCATTTTTGGCACATGTCTTCATTGCACGAAAGCTCAGAGGATTTGATGGGAGATTTTTGTGGCAGTGTTTGTGAGGGATGTGCTGCAAAGCTGGAAAGGGGATTTTTCCATTCAGTTGTCTGCCACTCTTGCAGTGAGCACCAAAGAGTCACATTTTTCCTAAGTGCGTTTTTGATTTGTTGGGTTTTGTTAAGGTGGCACTGCAGGAACGGCGCCTTTTCCAGGTGACATGCTGGCAGCTGACTCTTCCCCATGTGAGCCTTCAAAGGTCCCTCAGAGCGCAGAGCTGTCGCCATGAATTGGTGGGATGATCCCCCACGACCAGGCTCCTGTCTCCGACAGCCCCTGCACTGACTGCCCAAGGACAGACACAAGAAATCTCACTCATGGGGTTTATAATGTGGCCTGTTCAGTGTTTCCTCCTAAACTCTTAGAAATTTGCCATGGGAGGGAACTTTCCACCCTCTTCAGAGCTCCATGTTGCTTTATAAAATTTGCTCCTGTTACCTCAATGACATTTCACAGCAATGAGTTCCAGTGGGCACATGCCCGTTCTGTGAGAAATCACTTCTTTCACTTTCCCTTTGAACTAGTCAGCTCATCATTCATGCGGGACCAGATGCTGAACCAGGGAAAAAGCAGTTTAAAGACTGTCCAAACTAAAGCCTTCTTTTAAAATCACCTCTTTCAGGTCTTGTCAGCAGCTCCAGACATCACCAGAGCATACTGAAAAGCAATTTGTGACATCTGCGTTCAGCAATTTAAGCCTGGCTCTTGCTACGAACAGCTTAAACTGGAAGAGTATTAAAAGGTTAAAAGGACAAAGCTGCACAGAGCAAATTCTCGCCAGGGATTAAATATTAGTTGGCCGTGCGGCCCAGGAGCTGGAGAGAGGTTAAAGAACAGACGAATCACTGTGCCGTCACGTGGCCGAGCCAGCGCTGTCCTGCTGCAATCCTAGCTGGCCGGGGAAGAAGAAGCCAAACTTTGGGAAGGCCAGCACTTCATCCCGGCTGGGCAGCTCCATCTTTCCCGAGCAGCTTAGTTGCCTTCCCTTGCAAGCAAGCACATGGCAAGCACTGCGCAAGAGCTGAGAACCAGTAACTAAGTGCAGAGGGCCAAGCTCACGTCTCACCTGTGCACTGAGCGCCTGTTCACACCACTGAGTCCTGAGGGCATATTTCAGGATTGGATCCCAATGACCATACAGAAAAGGAGAAGCAGGAGCAGCAGCAATGGTGGGTGGTAGCCGGGAGCACTTTTGCACAGACCGCTCCTGCCTGGCCCATCCAGGATTGTTTTCCCCAGCCACACAGGTTGCCCAAGGGAGAGGCAGCATTGCCCAGTATGGGGATGGTGATGGGAAACGCAATGGCCATGTTTCCTTGCAGATCAAAATCACAGGTGGCTTTATTCTTTTCCTCTATTCAGTCTCACTGCCACTGCTGAGTAGCATAAGTAGTTTAAGTGTTTTTAATTTTTTTTTAATATAGTGGGCTATGATCTTAATGTATAACATTTAATAAAACTCTTTCAGTAGAAAGTTCTGTTTGTTAGTGTAATTCTGAACTGAAATGTTCTTCTGCACTGTCTGAGATCAAAGCCAGCTCTTCTTTCTGGCGTACAGGAAATAGAAAAAAAAGAAATGTTCAATAAACAGGAAACAAAACAAATTTGCCTTTGCTGTCCAAGCTAAAATAAAAACCACTCAACACCCCTAAAAAAAGAAATATTCTCAATCAGAGGGAAAGAGATTGTTTTTTACATGCTTTTCAGTATTCGTTTTTAACATGTGTAAATAATTTACTTAAATATATGGCTTTAAGTAATGTTATTTCCACCCATACAATTGAATACAGTTTGGTCCCCACTTTGTTCCTCTAGGTTATATATAATCACATTGCAACAAATAGAAAACAAACTGAAAGAAACCTGACACAGGCTTGGAGTTCCCCTTACCAAGGATAGACTTTTATTCCACCTGAAAAACCTGATTTCATGCCATACATAGTAAAATTATCACATGATATTACATGGGGTAATATTAATAAAAGTCCCAGGTCATTGTCACCAATCCAGCAGCTGCCAGTTGAGCACAGCAAGAAGGTCCCCGCTCAAGAGACAGCAAAGCATGCAACACTAATTCAGATCTCTCTGCTTTCCAGATATAATTTGCTCCACATGCTCTTTACCCACTGACTCTTCCAAACCATGTCTTGGCTAGAAGGCAGGTGATGACAGGTCAGGGGAGAAGCAGAAGAATTTTGCAGCTTGTCTTGGCTGTACAGAATATGTCTTCATGCCTGCAACGAAGAACATGCCTAGTACCATTAGCAAACCCTCGCAAGGCCAGCAAGTCTTGCCTCCCTAACAAGGGTTGAAGAGATGCAGCAATAGAGAGCAACAGAGACTCACGTTGAGTTCAGCGCATTGATTCCCATAGTGGAGAGAAAGAAGGCACACGCTCACCATGTACACCAGCATACTTTCTACAGGATGGGTGGCAGGGTACAGAAGAGGTCGTGTCACAAATATTCTTTTATTGACTTACTGGCAATTGCCTTTGAAGGAACATCCAGGCTGTGATGTTTCTCCAGTTTTCAAAATCATTTACAGACTCCTCAGCAAGTTTTTTGCCCTCCAAGTCACTAAGCTGCTTGCTACATGCTACAGGTTCAATTTGAGAAATAACTCAAATAGCTGACAAATGTGGCAAAGCCTAACTGTTTTGTTACGGAAATTTCAAAATTGCACAAAGTATCAAAGACTCTTGGTCAGTAACCCCTAACTAACCATCACCACAAAAGCTGCACAAATTATAGACCCGCAGCTCAAAACTATTTTTAAGAAAAAGACATAAGAAATGCCCCTGTGCTGTAAGTTGTCCTTTCTCTGGAACTTGGGAAAACAGAGGAAAACATGTGAGATGGAGCTGGCATGGCTATGGTGCATGTGTCTCCGCAGCTACGTGCACAGAGGGCATCCGGACACGGTGGTACAACCTGCCGGGCTGAGCCTGAGCATGGGACTAATGGCAGCTGAATAAATGCTCACAGATTTGCGTCAAAGTACTATTTTTGCTGTTGGCCCCCACTGAATTTATTTAACCTGGAAGTCATTGATCATCTCCCCAGCTGGGTACAGAGCAGTAGCATAAGATGTGATCTGTATAAAAATCTAAGCTAAAATGAGCAAGAGAAAGAACAGAATGTTGTGAGTTATATTTATGTGTCTGTGTCAAAAGATCAAGTCTACAAAATCAGAGAATTGTTATAACAATGTGATGTCTCTGGAGCTAAAGATGAATAGAGACAGAGATGAAAAAATGCCTGTTGTGCCATCCAGTTCATCTAATTCATCTCCATGACAATGTATGTTCATTTTCTGCAGCTCATTTCCTAGTTTTTGGCTAGTTTAACTTTTAATGTCCCAATCATTGAAACTTTCTCCTCTTCAAAGCTACTCCACAAAGCTCACAGCCTGGAAACTTTTTATTTATTTGTTTTTGAAGTTCAGGCAAAATTTTAAACTCTGTAATTTCATCCTAATATCAATAGACACATGCACTTATGTCAATGTACATCATTATTAAAGTGATAGTCTGAGTCTTTCAAAATTCTGGAGATAATCATCTCTTCGGTAATACAGTTCTTTATTAGCCTTTTCAGAATTGTTTTACCCTGTCTGCCTGACTTTTATTGTTTTCTAACTAGTAAGAAAATGCAACAATTCCATAAACTTCCACCATCAGCTAACCCGAGGATTTGTTCCCCACAGCATGCCAGCCTAATTTCCACCCATATGGCCTCTTGGCTGGCTGAAGAGTTGAGAGTATCTAGGACGTCATCAGAGTTCATCAAGACCTACTTTTAGGGAAAACTAAAATAATCTAGCAGTTTTTCAAGGATGTTAGAATCCAGCCTTAGCAAAAGCCAGTTCTTGATAGGAATATTCTGCAGCCCTATGCCCAGCTCTTTGAAATGCATATTTTCTTTGTGACTCAGAAGCTGCCAGTGCATCAGATGTTGTCCAGTGTAGTGGGCTAACTCGGAGCTGTACATCGGTGTTATGTGAACTTGGCACTCACCTCCTCGTTTTAGTCTCTCCATCTTTTTCCCCCTGGTAAGACTTACCGGCTTACTGCAATCCAGATACAGGAATCCAGTCTCCAGCTTCTTCTGCAACTTCTGCAAATGATTCCCACAGAAATGTTACTTGTCTAAAATGTGGTAAAATTCCTGCCATCTTCAGATTGTTTCTTTCTCTGATTGCAATCAGCACTTTGGAGTCTGCATATTAGTTGCTCCTTGCATGTGGCAGCATCAAACAGAAAATACACTCGCCAGTCTCCAAGTAAGAGGCATGTGCCCTCCCCTCTGTCCTGCCTAATGACTATACATTAAGATATTATTCAGGGAAGGTTGCAGCATTTTGTAGCATATGTCTGCGCAAGGGAGAAACATGTCTCACACTTGCTTCTTGGCTTTAGGACATTATTCCTTATAACTCCGTTACAGCCTAGCTGGCTTGGGGCACCGCACGCTTCAAATGGCAAGCCAGAGCAGCAAAGTAGCACTTTCCCTCCTTAGTATGTCAAGCTATGCAAAATCCTGCAGTTCTTCTCAAAATATGGTTGGAATTATTTCTGTGGTCTTGTATTTGTGTGGAAGTGGAAGTGGCATTCTGTGAGAGGTAACAGCCAGGCTCCCTGTAAAACAGTGCTGCCAAATCATTTCCAAATGAAGTTCCCAGCTTATTCATGTGGAAAAACATTTATGACTTATTTTATCACTTAAAATTCAGAAAGCTGCTCTGAGGGAAACAGATATAGTTTCCCTTTAAATAACATAAGTAGTGTTGGAGCTGGACTGCATCTGTCATGGATAAAAATGCTCTATTTATGCCTCATTGTAATCCATTCACTGGTTTATGGTCCTAACCTCCTTCAGGGAGTGTCAGAAATCCACACAATGTTCCCGAGTGCTGCATTTTGCATTTAGATCCCCGATTCTGTTGACAGATGTGTACAATCAACATGCGGCAGTCAGACAACTCCCTCTTGACTGTACATCTGAGGAAGAGCAAGAGGGCAAATTATTTCAGCTGAGGTCAGCATTAACTTAAACTCAAAATACTCCCTCCAGATCCACCTGTTTCAGACAGAAGCATGTGAATAAGTGGTGTTTTTTGGTGAATTCCACCCGCTTCCCTGTTTCACATCCCATTTTGGCGCTCTGCCGTCACAGATGTAGGCAACACATGCATCTTCAATTAAAAAAAGCTGCAATCAGCCCGGTAAATAAATAAAGAAAATCCCAGTCTGCAACTGTAATATAATGGGATAGTAAACACGTATTCCTCATTTTATATATCAGCATTGAATATACAAATACAGGTGTGTCCCTGGATGATTGAGGGTAAATATTATTAATTTATTGAAAATGGTCTAAAAAACAGAGAGTGATCACTTAACTGACGCTATATTAAATAAAGGTTTCTGAGAGGATACACTTAAAAAAAGAAAGTTTCCACTCGCTCTTACCCTTTCAAAGACTGAGAGCACTGACTTCCTCCCTTGCTATCTTTTTATGCCAGAAAGTTTCCCCTTTCGTTCCTGGTAACGGGCCATTGCTAATAAAGCGGAGTGGCGGCAGGGAAACGCAGTGAACGCCCGATACTCGTTTCTTGCAGGGATCGGCGAGGTGCTCCGAGGCCGGGACTTTCCTTGTTTGATCATGTTCCACGTGGCCTCAGGCTGCAGGGCACCTGCTTCACCAACCCTGACGGAGATGCCTGTGAAGCTGCTTTCGGGAACATCCTTAAACAGAATCCTATTCTGGTCAGTCCTAATTATCGATACAGTGGGCGGGTGTCTCTCGAGCCCTCCACAGCTGCTTCTCAGATAAAGTTACCCAGGAATTAAGCAGAGGTTCTCAGAAGGGGTGGGGAGCAAGAGCAACGGCGCTTGCTCTTGAAACATTCATTGTTCTTGAAATACACCTTATTAGCGTAAATCTCCTCTCCTCCCCATCCACATAAAGTGAAATTTAAATCTCAATAACTGGGAGATTTTCTTTAAATAACCACAGAGTTATTTATAGCTGGAGGCCAAAGCTGAGGACAGGTACCACCATGTAATTCTCAGACAGCTTTGATACTTTTATTTGCCATTTCCTTGTAAAATAATGGTATTAGCCGCTCTGACTAAAATGCAGAGAGCTGTGGCTCCCTCGCAGCAGGTAAACAATCTGTGCAGGTGGGCACAAGTGCTGATAATGAGGCTCCTTCCAATTAGGAAGCAACAAAAGAAACCATATCAGCAAAAATTCCAGTGAGGCTATTCCTTAAGGCCTCCTTGTGCTCTTTATAAAACACAAATATTTTTTTTTTTTTAAACCAGGCAGCACCCCCAGATTCATCAGCTGCTGCCAGAAATACTTGAGCATGCTTATTTTGTGCAACTGCACAGGAGAGATTGCCTGGTAATGTTGCAACTAAACCCTGGGGTCACAAGCAGAGGGATGCGTTTACACAGGAGAGGCAAAGACTGACATGCACAGACACATAACAGCAGCAAAGGGAGTTTGTGAGAGTAAGCTGAAACCTCTGTGCAGACATTTTAGGTTTCAGAAAGCTGTTTGAATGGAATGTACTTGAAAAACAGATGTATTTTGAGAGCTGCCACAACAATTATCAAATGTGGGTGACACATGGGTCTGGGACTGCACCATCAGAAACATCTTGTCCTTGGTTCCCTTCCATCTGAAGATAGAAGGCTTGCTCATACTGCTACAGAAAGACAGGAGTGCTCCTAGAGACAGACAGAACCTAAATTTATGCAGATCATTTTTCAGCGATGTGTATGCAATTTCCGAGCACTTACACAGACACACAGTTGCATTAGTCTGACGGTCTGAGCAGCTTGCTGCTCTCTCAGAGTTACTTGAAGCGCAGGATGGCTGAGGTTGGTAGGAATCTGTAAAGATCAGTTACTGCAACCCTCCTGCTGAAGTGGGGTGACCCACACATGACTGTCCTCAGTGACTGTGCATCCTGCAGGCCTGGGCAGGATCTTTCACCAGCTCCAATTTACAGTGACTGGCAGCACATCTACTCAGTGTGTAGGCAAAGCCATGAGTTTTGATAATACATTGGTGTGGTGAGAAAGGAACAAAGGAAACGAAGGAGGAGCTAGGAACATGAGCTAACGCATTCATGATGATGAAGTCATTGAGTCAATTTCAAGCTTATTCCTGACCTTCAAAAGGCCATCTGTACATGGAGGGACTGTTGAGGTACAGCTTCTTGAGGAAAGGTAGGAGTTTGGTAGATGAAACACAACATCAAAGAAAGGCAAAAACTGTGCAATGGAAATGGGTTTGTAAGATGGCACAGTACTTGATGTCAGTGTGGGTAACACTGAAAAATAACTTTTTAGCAATGTGTAGGGATGGCTAATTTTTTCTTATTGCATAAAGCAATGTTCCCACTGCTCGTCTCAATGCAAAGTGAGCTGCTGAAAGAGCAACAGCTTTTTCCAGAGCCGGAAGTACCCAGAGAGGGTGGGAGAGAGATCAGGACAGGGGACAAGGTGCAGTGATGTGACAAAATTATCTCCCACTCCCACAGTCCAGTCAGCTGGAGACCTCAAGGTTTAGTGGGTGGGTAGGAAAATGCAGTTCCCTAAAAAAGCACGGGTAGCAGCACTGCTTTAGGAAAGTGGGTTTCAGTGGCAGAGAATGGAGTTTGCCAAAAGCAGTTTTTAACAACTGGTTTGGCTGTGATCTTGACAGCCATTTCTATCAAACAGGGCTGAATCATCTCCAGCATAACTCTGTCTAGGCAAGAGATGCAAGATTTATAACAATCTATCAGAGCTGTTTTGTAAGTGCTTTGTAAATGACTCCTTTGATTTACACATAGTCTTCTTCAGTAGAGATACTGAGCACCATTCCAGTGATGTAGCTGTCAGCAAACTGGATAAATGCAAGCTAATCTGCTTTCTGGTGGCACAGGCTTTTATAGGAGCTCACAGTAGGAATGGTCCCCTCATTTACAGTAAGAATTCATGATTATGTTGAAAGTTTATAGCTCAGCATGCATGAGTGTCTATGCCAACAGTGTGGTGGGATGTCTGGACAGTAGCCCAGGTGGGGGGAAGAAAACTACTGATGATCTGGCTAAGAGATGAAGGCCCAAGCTGAGTCCTTAAAAAAAAAAAAAATTAGTTGAAACCCATATGTCAAAGAAAGGAAGTTCAAGACAAATACTTGTGTTTAGCCAGACTGGGGTATGGGGCTTAGACACATGTGCCCATGTTGAAAAGTCTCCTTCACAGTTATCAGAGCAGACTGGGTCAGGTAAGAGTCGTTCTGTGTCAGCAAGATCTGCCCTTATGCAAACAATACGGCTATATTTTCTTCTCAGAGTAATTAGCAAGGTCATAACCTTTAATATTAAAGCAGCAAGCAGAAAGAGAGTTCATGTGCATTTTTTTTCTGCCAGGAGTTTGTATTCCTGCTCTCTCTGAAGGATGAGATGCTTTTGAGTAGGGAGTTCTTAAATGCTCAAGATTTTTCAAGAATGGGCTTAAAGATGAGTCTCTGTCCCTTTAAAGATGCATTTTATCACCAAAATCACTTAAGAATCTACCCCACACTTTTCTGGACTTTCGGTCATTGTAGCTTGTTTTTCCCCATGCCATAGTACAGTATGGATAAGGTATAAGATGGGGACATAGCTGCAGTTTATCTCAGGGTCACTATTTAGGAGATAAAATATTAATACATAAGCCCTCAGAGGAACACCTAGACAACTAAAAAGAATTATTTTAATGGCTATTTCCCCAAGGAGTTCCTCACAATTAATGAGAAGGTAATAATGGGAAAACGGCAGAATAAATAGATGATGTCAAATGGTGAACAACTGAAAAGTGATTTATTAAAGAAAAGGTGGAAGGCAGTGAGAGATATATTATGAAAAGAAGAGTGACTGTTAAAACCCCCACTATTCTTAGGTTTTATAAATGTGGATCATTTTGTACATTTGTTGTAAAGTGAAAGCATGTGGGAGGAAACGGAAACAAAAGGGTGCAAGTCCAGGGAATGCAGCAAGAAGTCTTAGCTTGCTTCAAGAAAGGAAAGAATTAAGAACTGCAAAAAGGTTTATTGAATGGGATGAAACAGATGCAGCATCAGGAATTAATAACAAAGGATTGTTGCAAATACATTTCATTCTGTTGAGGATCTCTGCAATTTCCTTTGATTAAAAGAAAACTCTTTGGTGAAGGAGCCCAGAGTATTCCTGTTGAAAAATAGTTATAAAAATATTGTTTTGACAAAAACATTTAGATTTGTGTGTGTGTGTGTGTGTGTGCGCACATGTGTTCGTACTTGAACTGTCATGGATGAACTTCCCCAGGGAACAAATCACAGGTTTTGAACTGATCTACTTTTCAACTTGAAGACTCTTTTTAGAGTTTCTGTTTTTTTCCAAGGATTCTTCTTGCACAAGAGATTAGTTCTAGTAGTTGTGCACTTCTAAAAAGCTGCTCTTATGTGACAAGGATTGATTATGTCTCAAGATTTCTGAGTTTCTTTTTTGCTTATTTTTGAGAATATTAAAGCGAAAGGTACAAGAGTTAACAACAGACTGTTTCATTTTTCACATAGAGCTTTGTACCTGGAAGCTGCCAGAACTGTTTGTTATGAAAGGAAAGAGGAAGCACCTTGCCTGCTGTCCTTGGAAATTTCCACTGACATATAAGCAGCTACTTCTAACTGCACATACTGTAACAATACCGTGGAAATATGAGCCCTCTCTTCTTCAGCAGGTTAATGGCAAATGGATAACATGACTGAATATATATCAGTGAGAGTGTTGCTGTAACTGTCATGGTACAAGTGCTTGACTGAGAGAAGGTGTTGGTTAGACCTGTGCTCATAAATAAGCCTCCCTGCTTTGTGTTCAAGTCTTCCTCAAGCTTCTTTTTCAAAGCCACCCTGCTGCGCCTAAGGGCCATGCAGAAGCACAGGGAGCTGTGTAACCACTGCTGTCTGTAATGCTGAGTCTGCCCCTCAGGCTGACTTTTATTAGACCAAATGGCACGTCTGGAAAAAATTAGACAAGGTTTCTAGCTCATAGCACCTTTGATAAGTCTGCAGCAGGGCAGCTGACGTTAGGGGCTAAAAACAAACTAGAAACATTTGCTCGGGATTTGGCCCCTCCATGCAGATTATTCTTTTATTGGGCATTTATCTACACTGCTTTCACACACCTTTTCTAGCCAAAGCCAGCCAGTATGATACGAAAGCCTGAAAGATTTGCCTGAAAGTGCCTATTCAAGGGTGGCACCCAGGAGCAGTAAACAAGCTGGATTCAATGCTCTGGGAACACATAAATACTTCGGCGTCAGCAGCGAGCTTGGCTATGGGCACAGTGCGAGGCAGGGCTTTTGTCACCAGGATGGAGACTGAAAGCAACTAGGGGCCTAAGTATCTCAGCAGGGATTAAACGTCATTTATCTGTTTATGTACACATTTTAGAGGGGACAATCCTGGGGCAAGTGGAATGATCCTGCAGTATCTGGCCCGCTTTCCTGGGATGTTTCCCTTGATTAGCCACAGAATGGCTCAGCAGCCGCCACTTTGCTCCAATGAAAGCAACCCCCGAAGCCCCCCCAGCGACCTCAGACCTCCTCCTTTCTTGGAGGGTTTCTGGCCCTTCTGCTTTCCCCACACTTCCCCAATTAAAATGTTCCGGCCCAGGACGTGGAAAGCCGCACACAGCTGCGCGCCCGGTTTCCCAGCCCACTGCCATCACAGCTAGAGCTGCTGGCCAAAACCTTGGAAACAGATTTTTCAATTTAGATTTTTGGCCAAGCCTCTGGCCTATTCAAAACCTTTAAAAAGACGGTGGATCTCATGCAGATCTCAGTTCCCTTGAAGTAAACCAGGAGCAGCAGCAGCACAAATGAGCTTCCCAGCAGTAATGCTGGGTAAGACCACAGGGAGGGGGATCAGGATCCTGCCTGTTGCTCCACGATGTGCACAGGGTGAAGGATAGCTTGAAGTCTTGTTCCAGACACTCTCAGTACAGGCAGAACCTTCTGCTGTTTTGTCTGTTTAATGGGAATTTAATGTATCTTTTTCTTCTCTCCAGATGTGTTAACAGATACACAGATTGGCAGCTTTATAGCCAGACCCCTGAATGAATGTGCAAAGAAGATAAGGCTGTAAAGAGCTTTTCCTTGTCCTTTGCCAAAGGCTGCCAAAGGCTGTCCCAGTATCTCAGGGGTCCTGTTACCTACTGTGCCACCTTGCAGGAGCTGGCTGGGGTCAGGAGGACCCCATGGCTCCACCTGGGTCCTGGCGAAGGGGCCAACCCACTTTGCTGGAGGTCTACAAGCAGTCCTGTGGTGGGGCATCATGGCCACATCCCTATGCTCTTCCAGCAACCCGGTCTTCTGGGTGGGGGAACAGTGCTTTCCTGGAGGTCCAAGGGGTCCAGTGACACTGCCCAGCTTCTGCGGTCTGTGTTCCCATAGCACCGCTGCATGCATCTAATGTGAGCTTGGGCAAATCCCCCTATACCTCAGCCTCTATGCTTTCAAAGGAATACTGTACACTGCCACTGGGTGCTCAGGAGCTGTTCAGATACTGCTGTGACAATCCCACACGAGAAATAACAGGTTGTAAGAATTGTCCCAAGCAATCCGTCTAGTTCAATGCTCCACATGTGGCAGGGTAGTAGGAGGCACATGTAGAGAAAGCTCATGAGCCTGGACATTGCCCGTTAAGTGAGATGGATGTTTCCCAGTCAGGAATCCATTTAGGTGGGAGAGGAGAAGGTATCTGTGAAGTCAGACCAATGAAATTCTGTGGTGGGCTTTCAGAAGTAGGAGGGACAAAGACTGAACTGGTTTCAAAAGGAGTTGAGGAGACAACTGGGCTTACACAGTGTGGCAGCCCATGAGGATGGGAACCCAGGTAGCTGTCGATCCTGTCTTTCCAGAGCAGACAGCACAGCTAGCTGATCCTTGTCAGGAGCGCAAATAGGCTGGTTCATTTTGCCACAGCATGACAGAGCTTTTCTGACATTAGCAGTCTCTTCACAGGAAGAAAAGCCCTTTGCCTTGTCTTTTACGCAGGGCAAGCAGAGCTATCAAACTGTGCTTACACAGCCATCAAACTCCACAAGCGGTTTCCTTCACTGCTGGTGAATGGGGGCAGAGTTTAAATCAGTGATCTAGGGAAAATGGCTTGAGTGTGATCTCTGCTATTTATCTTACCAATGCAAGATTTAGGGCAAAAAGTTTCCTTAGCTCAAAGAAGTTCTTTATACTTAATTGCTCTGTGCTTTCTTTAATTCTCTATCTGTAAATGGAAATCCCATGATGATACCTATGTTGAAGGCCTGAAACAGATATGAAGCATCTCTCCTTTGCTCTGGGAGGCACTGCTGATTGAGGTCACATATGCAGCAAATATACTTTGCTTGGCAGTCTACAATGAGGCTGAGGTCTTTGGCACCGGGCAGATTAAAATGCATGAATGAAAATGTAATGAATCATTGTACCTTCTCAGTTACTATCCCTCTCCTTTACCTCTGAAAACTGAGCACAGATAAACCACTCAAACATACAAGCCTCCAAGTGACTAATACATTATACTGCCCTGGAGAACAGGTTATTCTCTGCAATCAGACATGACTGGGGAGGCTGAACCGTTGCCATACTCTGACATTATTTTGTATGTGCACAATAACTGAGCAAATAAAGTGACTGACTTTGCTATGGCAGTTTTATAAATTCCTCCTCAAACTTAACACATACTAAGGTTGCGTTCTTTTGAGCTCAAATTCCTTACCACCCTGTCTTGATGTTAGCATATTATGTGACCCATCACTACAGGGAAAATGACAACAGCCAATTTGTGTATGTTGGAATCAGATAGGCTAGTTATAAGGTGTCCACTGCAATTCAGCATTTGTTGAACTGTTAACACATTTCTTTTCAGATGACAGTTCTGGCCATAACTGGAACTCTAATTGGAGCAAGAGAATTGCACAAATCTGCTCTCCTACAAAATTTGATTTTGAAATCAATGAACAGTACAGTCAGCTCTGCTGACACTCTGATTTTTTTCATCAATATTTTTCTTTTAAACAGTGTGTTGCTTTGCTTGTAATCGAAGCTAATGCAGAAAAAAAGAAAAATTCAGAGGATGTGCATGAGAAAAAATAGCTGCACAGTAGCCTGGAAAGCTCTGCAGGCCTAGGCATAATAAAAGCTTTTGAAAGGCATCAAGACTTGTGTGCTATAGGCAGCCTTGGAATTAGATTTAAACTGATACACATGATTTTTTGTGTTGCTTCTTCTCACCAGATCCCAGCACTGCCTGAGAATGCAGGGCAAGATTTCTGCTCCGTGGCAGCCGCTTGCCTGCTCCATCCCTGCGGGGCATCCTGCTGCCTCCCTCCTGGGAAGCTGCTTCGGTCAGTTTGGGGGATTTGGTTAAAAAATAGGCAGCCTCAAAGTGGAAGTGTGGCAAAGGGACTGAAATAGGTCAGAAACTGTAAGATGATGGTCCAAGAGAAAGAGGCTGAAAGACAGAGGCTGGAAGTTGGAGGTGGAGTCATCTCGGGATATATAACACAAAATGATAGTTGGCAATAAATGCAGGACCCAAAGTATGTGAGGATTTTTAGCCAACAATTTTCAGTGAAAATAAATGTAGCATCTTGCCTAGGGGAGAGCTCCAACCACGGGGAAAGTCATTTCACAAAGAAACATGAGCAGAAAGCAGGTCTTTCAGCTAGGGAAAATGGGGAATGTGGTCCCTTCCAACCTTGAGATAACCTTGGGGTAAGGTCCAGGCTGGGAAGAAAACGGCAGAAGTCGATGTGAATTAGCACTGGACATGGCCGAGGGAATGTGCTATGTCAGACTCATTTCTAAAAATCCTGTCTCTGTCTGTCTCAATTATCTGGGACTGAAGTGCAGGGGGTTCTTGGGCAGGCGGCTCAGGATGGGGCACAGCCACACAACTGCTTTCCATTACAGTTCTTGCCAAGGTCCGTACCTATAAATAAGTACCGTTTGCCCCTTATTTCTTCCAAGGCATAAATCTCTTCAGAAGGAGATGGGAAACAGACTACAGCTCAGGCACCTTTTACTCCTCTCCTTTAGCCTCTGCACTATGGCCCTCAGGAAGGATATGGCCCCTGTCCCACTCCTACAGCTACAGCCAGGTTTTGTGACCCAGGATGCAAATGCTGCACGTGCACTGGGCTGAAGTGGGGAGGAGGGACTAAAGTCTGATGGCATTCCAGTATCTATGTCTGGTCTTTAATTAAATGGTCACTTACTTTTTTATCTTCATTCAGTGCACCAGCTGGGTGATAAAGAATCAATATTAACATTTACCTGTACAGAGCTGTGAGTCTCCCTGTTTCTAAGTGCATAAGTTCACAACTGTTTTTCCTGCATGCAGTTTAGCCTGTTTGTATAGAAAAAGGGGTAGATCACTTGTGTGAGGATATTAAGTTATAAACTGAAAAGAAGATTTACTGTGGCATTATGTGACTGATCAGCTTTGCCACTTTGCATTCATCAGTTTAAAAATCAAAGGAAAGAGTACTGGCTTGCTAGCGTTTTCTGAGGAGTATGGTTTAAGGAATAAAAACATAAAAATGCACTGCATTTTTGCATGGGTTGCAAAACAACCCATAGTAAATAATATCTATTCATACTCTATGTAAAATAATGCCCTAGATATGCAAACACTAGTTCAGAGATTTGTTGGCAAGGAGTTGTGATAGACAAATATACAGGCTATTGGCAAAAGAAGCACTTCTATTATTCATTTACCACTAGTACCCACGACTGTGATGCTATTCAAGGTAATGTACTGTCTCAAAATAAATCTTTTCAGTACTACTCCAGCAGCTGGAGCTGACAGTGTATGCAAGTATATACAGATACAAGGCCAAAAGACACCCTTCTCTTGCTGGAATTGCTCCATTGCAACAGTTTTACTTAGCAATTCTGTACCATTCTTTTTTGGGGTTCATAAGGTTCATGACATCTAATAAGGCAGCATTACAGTGAAAACCAGAATCTGTGCAAGTCTGAGCAGAAAAGTAAAAATAATTGTTGACTGACAGCCCTACAGAAAGTGAGGGGATTTTGTACATTCCTGCAGCCTGGACCACATAATAACAGGACCCAGAACATAGAAGTATCATGTTAAAATACAATTTAAAATCTTTCTTCAGAAGACTGGATTGATACTAACATAAATGAAAAGTTTTTCTCAGCTCCTGAGAAGATGAAGTCTATACTGTTAATAATCTGGATCTCAAATCAAGTTAATGCTATGTGAACCAAATCAGGCTTTGCATCAATTTACATTCTAGAATAGACTTTAAAAATAACAAAAAGCAGAACTTTTTTTTTTCTGCTGAAGTTTTGCACAATATCAACAACATAGGAACTATATATGCAGAACAGCATTTACCTACAAGCCCAAATAGAAAAAAACATGCCAATAGCAATATCTACTGTCTTCGAGAAAGCACTGTAAGCTTAAAATTTAGTATTCATAGTCCCATTTTATGCCTGAAGCATGGTGGAGCTGAACTGGTGTGCAGAATCTGAAGTGTTGCAATAGAGACTATTTTATAGCGGAGAAATTCAAGGAGGTATGAGGAACAAGGCAGAGGAAGACAGTTCCCACTCAGATTAGTTCATTTTTTTCTGGCTAACTTGTGCTATAGGTCTTCATCCCAGGTTAAAATACTAAAATGGGAAGCACTGAATGCTTCCTACAAAATGTTAGTGAAGACTTCATGAGATGGTGGAAAGTGAGGACGGCATCTTTTGTATGGTTTGCATCTAGTTGCATCTAGTGTATAACACTGTATAGACTATCAATTGCACTTGTTCTCCTCTGATCCTCCTGCCTCCAAACAAGGGGCGAGTGAATAGCTAATAGCAAGGAGAGGAAAGCCAGACTTTAGGGGAAAACAGGGCCTGGATGGCTCAGAGCAGGGCCAGTGTGCTGAAGAAGGGCTAGCCCTGGTGGGCAGCACGTTGAGACAGAGATTAAAGTATGGTCCTGCAGAAAAATGAGCTGGGTAAACTTTTATAGCATGGACCTGAAACAGCACCTCTACAGTGAGTGACAGAGCAGGGATTAAACCAGGAACCTGCAAAGATAAAAGCAGGAGCTGTAGCACAATAACCCTGACTGTAGCAAACGCACCTCTTATCCAGCATGACTGTGTAGCAGGGTAACTAATGTATATTTTTCAGGGGTTTAGATGTCACACACAACCAATAAGAGTCAGGTGAGGTTTGGAATAACTGATCAGAGAGAAATTCCTGCATTTTAACATTTGCTTGTGCTCTGAAATGGGACACCAAGTTCCCACGGGATGCTACATTCCCAGCACGCTGTACAACACTGTTAGGAATTCAGCTCTCGCTGGGTCTAGTTCTGCTTGTTTGTTGTGGACATGCAACCAGCTGAAAAGATGGTTAAAGAAAACCAAAAGCGAACAATTGAATTTACATGCAAGAGGCAAAGCCTCTTAAACCACCCAGTGCAGCAAACCAAGATCCCGCACTGAGGTTTTCAGGTGTTTATAGCATCTGTACAAACAAACGAACAAATTAGTCAGCGGGGAGATCCACTGGGCTTCCTCAAAACTGGCACATCATGGAAACTTGGGTCATCCCAGAAGTGGGAGCGCCCCTGGAACAGGAACAGGCTTGTGCACTTCCCTCCGCTGGGTCCCTCGTGGCAATCAGAGCAGCTAACAAACTCAGGCAGAGCCTGGCAGCTGAATAATTAATCCTCTCTCCTGCTTGCCCTAGGGGAAAATGCTGGCAGGGAGGTGGAGCTGATCTCTCTCACCTAGGAGAGTGGTGATCCAGCTGGGGGTTCAGATGACAGCCAAGACACCACTCAGACTGCCGTGCGACCCTCCATCTGAAACGGCCTCTCAAATCCCCACCCCATGTTGCCTGGGAGATTACCTAAGTTTCATTGTTTTTGTTCTTTTTTTAATTTCTTTTTTTTTTTTTTTTCCTTCCGTGCCCTGGGTTTTCTGCCCCTTTCTCCTTTCTCTCTCCCTTCCCCCAAGCCTCCCTGCCTGCCTCCTCTCTAGTCTCACCTACACTAGGAAGACTTTCCAAAAGAAATTTTGCTTTACACATAAAGTGGCAGTGAGCCATTAACACCAAAGGCCTGTTTTGGCTAAGAACCACCACTTTCCCCAGTGACAGCAGCCCTCGCCAATACCTTGGTGTGAAGGAGTGCTTGCTCTGGCCACAGTTGTGAGCTTCAACGGGCAAGATCCAGTGGACTGGAAGTCCAAGCGGCCACTTCACATGTCCCTTCATTTCAGAAACACCTTCCCTGCTGCCAGACTGGGTGCATGATCAGCCAGGCTGTGGCTTTTTGAGGGGAGGACCATGCCCAGAAACTTTATGCTTCTGCTTGGGATGGAACAGAGGTGCTAGAAGACCACAGCCACTGGGGACAAAGAAGTTGTGCAAACCTATTTGCCCTTAGATTGGAGGAACAGAAACACTTCTGAAGAGCTGTGAAACTCAAGGATGCCCGACTGAGAAGTTCTGCACCAAGTCACTGCTGGCTTCACCGAAGAGCCACCCTGTAGAAGAAGGATCAGGAAGTGCCCAGCTATGTGTCCAGCTTCATGTCTTTCTCAGCAGGGATCCCACCTTTCCCCTGCTGTCACAGCAAAGAAAGGGGAAGGAAACTCCAATACTGTTGCTATTTTTTTGTTGTTGTTTGTTTGTTTCTGTCTCCCTGGCAAACACCTTTCAGCCTCAGGCTCTCTCTCATGCAAAGACTAAAAATCAAACGAGTTTCTTATGTTGGCTTTGCTGATGTTGTATAGAAGCCACGTGTGGTTTGCTCTCTGGAGTAGACAGCAGGCAGATATATAAAGCTTGCACAGCCGTGAGAAATCTTGGTTCGGACCCTTCATTTGCTCTGTGAGGCAGATACCGAAAGAGGCAGTTTGCAGGCCAGCTCTGGCCTCCAACTCATTATTTGGCAGCTGCGTTGAATGTCCAGCCAGTGACCTTTGAGGATCGTCTAGTTCCCTTTGGTTTTCTGGGACAGTGCCCAGAAAGTGCTCTAGAAGGTTCTTCCTTCTTCTTTCCATGCAGCCTGAATTTCCTCTGTCACAGGAGGACACCAGTCTTCCCATGCTGGCCTAGGAACTTTTCTGTTGGTCCTACCCCTGTTAGTGCCCCAGCTGTATGGTGACTTCATGTCTCTTCCAACACTTCTTTCTCCTGAGAGCTGATGACCCTGTTGCCAAGTATCAGCCTTCCTGCCCTGCAGGCCATTTCCTCAGTTTTTGGCACTCTTACCTTGTTCAGGTGCCTCGCAGCAGTGCGGGTAGCCTTCTGCAGCAAGCTCCCCTATAAACCATGGTCTTTGTAGGACTTTTACTACCATTTTACTACCATTGCATAGCAAAACCCAGCAAGAGGGTTGGCAGTTCCCCTTGTAGTACTGCTACTAACCCAGCAGGCCTCTTATGTTTTCTTAATGAACATCAAGATTTTTTAGAGCAAAATCTCAGTAAAAAAAGAGGCAGAAGGAAAACGAAAACATAAGCAGAAGCAAAGCAGCCCCATAAACTGAAGATTTGGTATTAAAGGCTCTTATAAAGCTTTTAAAGCAAAAGGTACAGAGTTTGAAAGCATCAGAAGACAATAGCATCCTCGTGGATAGCTCCTGCTCTGATTCAAGTGCTATTGCCTGTGAGAGGGTAGACCTGCTGCTTACCCTCTGCCCACACAGTAATTCCTGCTCACTTGTTTTGCCTCTTTCCTGATCTTTGCTTTTACTGGTGGCCCAAAGGCTGCAAATGGGCCTCCTTGGCACCACCATATGCATCACTGTGAAAAATCACCATATACATACAAAATTTCTGCAGCCACACCACCATCATAATATGATCTCAGCCTTGAATGGACTTGGAAAGTCAGAGTCATGTTCAAATAACTGTACCATACTCGTCAGTCTGCAGACTGTTGATCAGTTGCTGCTGTGACCATTCCTGCTCCTTTGCTGCCCCTGACTCAAACCAGCATCCCTTGTTCATGCTTTTACCATCCAAGCGGAGCAAATGCAAACAAATATTTCTGTGCAGTATTTGCAAGGACTCAAATACAGTGGAAACCTTTTCGGTAAGGAAATAAAATTTAGGAGATTCTGGGCTTTCATGCATAATCACACAAATAAAGAGTAAAAACAGTGCAGAAAAAACAGCATAGTGGACACTGAGCTCCGGGTATGTGCAAGGCTCTGGACCCATCAGTGGCTTTCTATAATGCATCATTCCTGTATTACATGATCAGGAGGTGCGACAGGGAGCACTGGTAATGCTCGATATATATCATGATAAGGGTAAAAAAATTGTCTTGGGTGGGTAATATTGTGTTCTGCAGTGCAGCTGGCAAGGAGAGTTTCTCAGGTGAAGGTAGGGAGACCAGAAAGAGACACCTGCGAGAGGGCCATGTAGGACCCCTGAAGGGTCAGTGTCACAGTAAGGCTGGATGGGGACTGTTGGGGACTGTTGTCTTTCACCTTAAACACCCAGACTCACTTTCAGATCAAATCTCTCATTCCCTTCAACTGTTAAGCCTTGCTTTCCCTAACTCCATGTTGTTCTGGGGGAAATTTAGAGTGCCTTTACAAAGCACAGCACATTAGACACAATATTGCCCTCGCAGCAGCTTACGTTGCTGGGACTTACAGAGCTTACTCATGTGGCTGGGTTTTTCCCAGGGCTCAAGCTTATTTGATCCGAGCTATGCCTGCCTGATACATCCCCATGTCGTGTTTGTACATACCGAGAGCCTGCAGGGCACCTCTCTGCAGACTTCACTTCTGAGGCATTTTTGGCCCTTGCTTTATGAAGCTGATTGCTCGCTGCTCGCTTTGATAAGTGTTTAATCAGATAGCTTGGCCTAAAATCAAAAATCTCAAAATGGCTGCAGAGGCAGCTTACAATTAACTGTAATTGATCCATCTAAAACTTCTTCATGTTAAGAAACTACCCTGCACTGGTTTTGGTATTATAAAATCTTGAATAAGAAAACACAGATGTTATCTTAAAATAAGGAAGTCTACTAATGTAGGTGGTTCTAATCAAAATGAAAAGTCATTGTAATAAACTGTAGAGCAGTTGCATTCACTAGTACTTTATTCCTAGCCATACTAACTACACTGCAAAAGATGTTATTCCTAAACAGTCTTACACAGGAGCCTTGCATAACTGTGTGCCTCATTAATTTTGGCTTTTTTTTTTTTCTTTAACAAGTGAATAAAATACTGCTCCTTTATTCATATTCTATACTCATGGTACATATATAGGTTAATGGATTTTGCACTTGACTTGTTAAGTTTTCAGAACAGTTTATCAGGCTGATAAGCAGTGCTGTTTCTCTGTCCTTAGGAGTAGGAAAGGAGTTAAAAACATCACAGCACATTGATTGCTCATAGACTCTGAAAGTGGTGTTGGTGCTGATGTAAGGGAAATGTTCTGCACACCGCGTCTCTCTTATATTTAGAACTGATAAACCTAAAAAAAAAAAAAAAGACACACGCAAACACGGACACACACAAATTCCTGCTGCTGTAAATTCAAACAAAAACTGCCTCTGTGTGCAGTTTCACTTCTCAGTGCAGCTGGGAATATGAGGTCTGAGCATTGCTGGGGGTTGTCAGTCACTGAAGCGTATCCCCAAGGGGCTATAATTACCCAAACACAACTGCTCAGTAAAGGGAACTGAAAGCAAAGGTTTCTGAATAATGGCATCTTCTTAATTACCTAAGGGGACTGTCTTCAAGGGACTGCTTGATCAATTGTCTAAGAAACTCTAAAGCTAAAGTTCATGCTGTGCTAAGGGCATGATGAATCTGATCATATTTACTTTCCTCCAACATCTGCAGGGACAAAAGCCATTCTTCATCAACCATCTAGCAGTGGTTTTGCTAGAGAAGGGCGAATCCCCAACTGGAAGGTGCTATATATATATATATATAAGTATCCAAAAAAAATTGACGTTCTTCTAAGATCTATCTAAAGGGCCTCAGTCTCTTGTGTCTGCAGATTTAAACTAAAAATATCATGCCAGCAAACTTTTATGTGGAATTTCCAAAAGGCCTTCTCCTTAATGGGCCAGAAGGTGAACCACCTTTAAAACTGTACAGAAGTCTTGCTCCTTTTTGAATCTTGCTATCTTCCTGATCTTCAGGAGCTCCTGCAGGGGCCAGCTCTCCAATTTCATTAAGTAGCGAGTGAAAATGTATTCCTTAGTCAGGAATATGTGGCCCGTTATTTCCAGTCTGTCCCCTTTTCCTTTTTCTATAAAAAGGAAGAACAGGAAGCTCTGAAACCCTTTCTCCATACCGGTGATTTATAATATTTTTAGCTCATGTTCTCCTTTCTTTTCTGTATTCCTTTATCCCTTCCTCCACTCCTTACACCTCCTGCCTGATCTGGACTGTTCTAATGCTCTGGACCAAAACTTTAGCTGCCCCTCTCCCCAGTATCTGACAACTTAACCCAACCTGGCAAGCTGGGGCTTTCCGAGGAGAAGACAGCACTGAGATACAGGAGCAGCTCGGGCAGAGCATCCTCTTGACAGCCACCGCACAGGGACATGGATGGGGCATGGAGACAGTGACACTTGGACCAACAGCCAGTGCTGTAACCACCAAGTGCCCCCAGAGCACTTGATCGCTCCACCAATCACCCCATCCGTTTTGCTCCTGCCCCTCCTCGCTCCCTGCACCCTGATCCTGTGGGCTCAGAGCACGTGTGTCACTCTCCAACCCTCTGCCCCGGCAGCAGGAGCATCCAGGGCACAGGCCGGCAAGTGCCAGGCCCTTTCCTCCCTCCCCAGCCCCGAGAGCTGCCCTTGCTGCAGTGCTGCATCGCCCTGCTTTGCGCAGACTATGTCCAGCCGCTCGTTACAACTGCATCCCTACGCGCCGTTATATGTTTGTTATTCAAAGCAGGCAGGCTTTGGCTTTGTCATTCCAAGCATTCTCTTTTCTGCTGTTTGCCTGGGCAAGTGAAACCTCAGAAGCAGGCCCAAACACATCAGTCTCAATACTGAAACAGTTGCACTCTTTTAAGGGAGCTTATGCAGCTATATGTCTCCAGAGTGAAACACTACCTCATAATTAACATTCATTAGATGTATTTATGTCACTGTGTAGCCCCAGACATGCAGGTTTATGTTCAAAGAACACATACTACTGTGTGTGCACTAAACAGATGTTCTGTCACTTCAACTCTTGATGAGTTGAAGTTGACTTTAATGACAATTTCCATTTACAGGTTGGCCTGGTTTGTAAGAATGAGTGGCTTACAAATTCTCAGCTGAAAGAAGGGAATTTGATTCTGTGTCACTGAATAAATAGCAAAGCTCTCCTTGCCTTTCTTCAAGCTGGATAAGAAGAAGAAAGGAAAAAAAAGTGAATAAAGAGATTTTCTGTGCTGTGCCAAATCTTTGCAAAAAATTATTTTTGATAAGCTTTCTTTTTACACTTTCATAAAACTAAAAAATAGGTGTATAGGCTTGATTCAAACTTGGGTAAAATGTTACCACTGGCTTAAAAGAAAACAGAGATCATTTCAGCTGAAAAGGAGAATTCTTCAAGCCTTTATGGGCAGACTAAAAGAAGGTTTTATAATGGAAGTCCCAGAGTAACCTCAGCTAAAACTCTGTACTAAGGCATGACAGAAGAGAGAAAAGCTTGAATTCTATATACACCAAAAAGAAATTTTTAACAAGCTGTTCTTTATTGTACTGAATCATGCTGTTTGTGTGTTTTTCTCTCTGCAAACTATTTTTTGTGCCTTAGACATATAAGGGAGGAACAAAGAAATAAAATGTGTATATGTGTATAAAAGTATATATGTATATATGTATGCACACATATATATATATGTGTGTGTCAAAACAAAGCAAATTATAAATAAACTTAGATTCGTGCAGCTGAGATAATCAACACATGCTGTTCTTCAGTGCTATTGGAGGGAACAACAGAATGACTCCATTAAACATGGTATTGTATCAAAAACAGACCAACTGAGGCAAAATAACTTAGGAAACCATAGAAGATATGTATCAGCCATTAGAGATGGATTTCCTTCCCTTCTACTGTCTAGAATGGGCAAAATTAGACCCTTCAGGTTGGAATATTTAAAGGCTGGAGGAGAGGTGACACACTTGATCCTGTATCCTTTCAGCAGGTCTTTTCCCAAGTGTGTTTTCTCTTCCTTCTCACTCTGATGCTTAATTGGCATTTTTGATGCAAAACTGCAGACTCTTTGATGATTTTCTCAAGACAATCACTGCTTTGAGCCTTAGACACATGAAATCCTCTTGAAATTATTCAATGCACACTTTGGAGACTGGCCCCTGGATGCTCATCCTCAGATACGTATTTTGCTAGCCATTAAGCAGAAAATATGCAAGGGTCTGGCAGCATGAGGATTTCATAAGCAAGGCAAAGCACATCAAACACCACATATTTCATTCTGAGCATTGCTGACACATATTTCCTTCTACAAAGAGGACAGTCCCACCTGGCAAAGAAGAGAAAAGCTGTGGCCTTGAAAACCTACTGAGATTAATGATTTGCAGAGTGGAGAGAGCACTGCGCGATGGGTGCTTCTCTGCAGCGTTCCTATGGATTGCTTGCTCTCCTTTCCTTATTTGCCTGACCTCTCTGGAGACCTAGCAGCTTGAGAAGCTGTGAATCCTTCCTCAGTGATTGTCCACTAGTGACTGATTACAGAGGTGCAGGACTGCAGGATATTAATGTTCATCTGACCAGCATGAATCACATTGTGAATCTCAGTCACGATAAAGGGTCAATTTGCTGCACGTGTGCATGGAGGGCACTCAAAGCCCAAACATCTTATGGATAAGAATGCACCAAAGCATGGGCTAGACTCCATTTCAGCAGTTTGCTTGCACCTGCGGGCATGAAAGGGAAAAAAACACCTGCGTCTCACTGCTCTAATAAACAACAGCTTGCAAGTGGAGCGGCAATGGGAGCTGTGCATGAATTTGGAAAATACAAAGCAATAATGAGCAAGAGCCATATGCTTCCTTGTGTGACAAGCAAAAAGGTGTGGAAAGAGCTATGACCTGCAGAAAACCGATTAATACAATGAGCTGTGTGAATTGCTATGTGGGATTCAGGGACACAGCCCTGCTAGTCTGACACAGAAGGGATTTGCTACTCAGAGCTGCTATCAGGTTCCTGCTGCAAGGGCCAAACCTTACTAGGCAAACCGCTGGTATATTTAATTTTTACATATGGCACTTCAAATACAATGGCCCCTTTAAGGTAATCCAGCTATTTAAAAGAAACTGCGTTACAGTGAGCATAGGACGGGTAAGCTGCTACACAGATAAGGGTCTTGTTTAGCTCCTGTAGCTACAGCCCTGCTAGACGTTGCATACAGGGCTGCTGCACTGCTGTGATTATTCCCTGTGGAAATCCGTTTGTTGATGGTTTAATAGGAGAATTGCACATCTACTTGTGAGGGCAGGGAGTGCAATGGATGAATTCATGGAGTTTATCCTGCACAAAATTACAGGGGTGGAAGCAAAACCTGGGGGATCTCATGAGGTTTCCTCTGGAAATCCTGACAACCTTCAGGCCCTGGACAGCCCCTTCCCTGTAGCAGGCAAGGCCCCCCCCCCAGCACTCTGTGGTGCAGCTGTTCTCTCCTTGCTGCAGGCAGCTATTGCAGCGGGTCCTTAATCTCAGCTCTTCAAGGGAATGGCCTCCATGAGCTCTGCCCAGGCACACAGACCTCAGTCAACGACTGACATCAGTTTTCTGCTTGTTGATCTAAACTGCTCTTAAATAACTGCATCACGTAGGTGTTATATTTTCCAGGTCTTGGTAGAAATGCTTTCATCTATTTTCATGACTTTTCCAGATCACTTGAAGCACTTCAGTACTTTTTTTTTTTGTGTTAAAGACAGAAGGGGAGAACCAGACACCACCACTTTGCAAACAAACTAAGGGTCAGATGAAAATTTTCTATACCAACAGCTCTTGTTGTAAGTGATACTGGTAGCTCATGTAGAAGCAAAAGTCATGGGAGATTAAACTGTCCAAGTAGCGGGAAGCTGAAATCTGAGAAAAAACAGAGCTGCTGGACAGCCCATGTGGATTGCCACCTTTGCACCCAGTAAGCAGAAGGGAGGAAATTCACTGAACATCCAAGGATGGCACAGAAGTAGATTTGGAAATCTACTTGGCAGTTGCTAGACATGATGGAAGGAAAGCTGTTCTGAAAACATAATTATGAGTATAAAAAGATTCAAGGAGGTATCATCTTGTCTGTGTGAACTTTTGCAAGTACTGATGTAAAATATCTCCCTGATATTTGGGTATTCTGCCCCGTTTTCAATCTCCAGAAAATGCTGGTATATACATTTTAATCACTGGTAGGAAATGCAAGTGTGCACCAGCGTCTTGTCAGTCCATGCTCAGGACTGAGTCTCCTGTCATGTGTCAGGCTGGTTAAGCATAACAGATGGGACTGGTGGATAGATACTTGCCAATAACAGGGATCAAATTGTGTTTTTGTGTTTGGATACAAGACGTAAAAGGCAGAACAACTTAAAGATCTGCATGACTGACAGATAACCTGCATCTCTTACACAACAAATTCTTGAACCTTGTCTCCAGGTGGATGGGCTATGACTGGAGAATGTGCGTGCAAAAATGTAGATTGTATTGTAGAGCTGGCAAAAACACAGGGTTTCTGGGTCAAAGAGAAATTTCAATTTTTAAAATGTATTTTTTGTCCCTTTTGCTCTTGTCTCGTCTGTGCTCTCTCTCATCTATCTTACATTCACTTTTCCATTTATCTTATCCATGCTTATTTAACTTACACACACAGAGACAAAAATAAAATGAAGCACTTTGAAATCAATATGATGCATGAATGTCTCTCTGCTTGCAAGTGTTGGATACTTTCCCCAATTTGTTTTTTTCTGGCTACTGAACTGCAACTTCCATGGGTCAGGGACTGTCTGCTAATCTTGTACCACAAGAATCCATCCTTGGCTGGTCATAAGACACTAGCACAATAAACATGAATAACAGTAATAATAGTATGCCCCGCACAGTGTCACACAATTAGCTTTTATTGGAACCGTGGCAGATCAGCGAGCTGAACTTGTGGCCTGTCCACCTACCCTAGAAGGTCCTTGCCCTGTGAACCTTCAGGAAGCAGCATTTGTTTCCTGAGCATGTCTTGGGCTCATGCAACTCAGGACCTTCGCCACCCAGGGCAATAAAAGTAGGATTACATTCCTAGCAAAAAGTAAAGAGGATGGAGAGGAGATGAAAGATAACATGGGACTAAATATGCTTTGGTGAGTCTTGCACAGGCTATGTTTTGCAATGCAAAATGCATTTAGCTAGGTGGCTCATGCTCTCTCTGAAGATTAAGAAATTAGCCTGATCCCAACCATCCCTTCCAGTGCTATGCCAAATTTCTTGTGCTAAGACTCTGCGGGGAGGGAAGGACAAAATAAAAATATTTTATGAGAAGAAATATGAACAGTATATTTTGCTGCAGCAATCATGTCACTGGTGAGCTATCATCACTGTGATACTGCAACTTCTGGACGTGGTAGAATTGTAGAATCACTATGGTGATCTTGAAGATCTTTTCCAACCATAATCCACATAATCCACAACCAAGATCAGTGGAGATTATTGCATGTGGATGAAAGGAAAGAGGGAAGGAAGAAAATGAAAAAGGGAGAAAATGATCAGAAAGTCCATGCATTTGGCTCTATCCAAGTATTTCCACAGATATCTGTTCAGCCAGGAGGTCCAAGGGGTCCTATCTTCTTTGGAACTTCAAAACAGAGGTCACACTGTATCACCCTAGCATTGTTGCACGTAACATTTGGGACACTGAATTCATGTGCAAGGCAGGAGCATCTTCAGAGACTTTGGAATTGAAAGGCCCTGCTGGATCAGACTGCTCAAAGCAATTAAATGGTGGGATTTGAGATGAGCTTGTGTGTTTCCCTGTAGGGTATGGCTGTTTGTGATACGTGAAAATTAAATGTCTTTTGCTAATCCCCTCAGGGTGACGATACCTGTCAGATGTATCCATAACGTGCACTCAAGTCTCTCTCACCTTCTCCCAGTCTTGAAAGCAATAGTTATCTTCAGCACCTCTGGGGCATATATCCTGTCACTGAGCTGGAAGAGACCTTAAGATGCCATCCACTCCTCCATAATGGGAGAGAGAAGAGGGAAGTTAAAAATGAAATAAATGCAAGAAGTAAAAAGGAGAACTAGGGAGCCCACATGAAGTTCGTTTATTTGTTTGTTTGTGAGACTCCCAGGATGTGTACTACGCGATCTGGGTGTCATTTTTACACCAAATGATTATGCTGTGTTCTCATCCAGGATATTAACAAAAATATCATAATAGTATAAGTGCCTTAAGACCTTACCCTATGTTTGTACTTCTATTTTGATATTTAGAATGTTACCCAAAGCTTTTTCTTCATCCCTCCAATACCATGTTTTTCCAATTTGCTTATGAAAATACTGCATGATATACTGCAAAAGCCTTTCTAAACTGAGAGGTAAAACAGTAGTGCCTCCCCTGTGTCTGCAAAGACCAAAGCCATGTTGCAGCAGGAAATGAGAACAGTTTGACATGATTTATCCTTGAAAAATCCACACCACTACTTCCTATCTGTGTCTTTTTTTCTTTTTTTTAAAAGGGCAAAGGTATTATTTTGCTGACTGCAGCAGTAACCTGCTAGGAACCGAACTGCCGGGTCCATATTCCTGAGATCATCCTGTTCCTGATTCCTTTTCAAAACAGATGCACTGTTTAGCTTCCATCCATCTTTTGCTTCTCTCTTACTCTTCACTAGGGTTTAAAAACACTATTAATGACTCATATTTAATCACAGGTCTTTAGAGATTGACTTCAGAGACTGACTTTAGAGGTAGACTTTAGGATGAAGTTCCCAGAAGTATGGGAGCATTCCTCTCTACTTCCTAATTTAACCTAGGTAAAACACCTCAGATTTGTGCCTTGAGTTGCATTTGGTCTTACTTCATTAACTTGACTTTCCCCACACATGACATTAAGGATCAATCTGCACCCAGGCAGAGGGACAAGGACAAAGAACAGAAGGCTTTCTGGCTCATAGGGAACTTTACTTTTTCATGCTATTGCTCCAGCTTTGGAGAGTAGCTTCTGTCAAAGAAGGCTGCCAGGCAGAGGGGTCTGGTGCTTCTCCAGCTGCTATCAAGGAGGTTAGCTGCTGCAAGGAGCTGCCCTGGTGAGGGGTGTTATCCTCTGGGACCACAGGAGAGGATGACAATAAGACGTGGCACTCCAAAAGTGAAGTTTTTGTCTGTGGCACACTTTGACCTTAGGAAGTTTTGCCCAGAGGACAAGTTCCTTTGAAGATTTTGTTACAAAGCGTTTTGGGAAAGAAGGAATGGAGGCTTGTTCTTAGGGGGAACAACTGTCCGTGATTGTATTTCCTTGTCTCAAAGATAAACCTGGAGTACAGACACAGTACAGAAAAAATCTATAAATGAAGAATTTATACAATAAGAGGTCAGTGAGGTTTCCTGATCTGAAGCTACAGATAATCAGAGCTGCAGCCAAGGTGCCTAGAGATATGGGTGACTGTAATTAGTTTCTTGCTGGGTTTAAAAGATAATGTATTAGATGCAATCTTCAACAGCTTACGGGACAACAGAGGACAGGTTCCGATAGATGGTACATGGAGAGAGAAAGAACATGAAGTCAGCAGTGTGCAATAATCAGTTTTCCTTTTGCCTGATTCTTATTAATGAAATATGATGTTCACAGACATGCCCAAAATTCATGCAAAATAATATGTTTTACCTGTTGTGTATGGAACATAAGCTTGCACAGTGGGAGCAGCAAAAACTGCCTCTGCAAGGCCTAAGCTTCAGGATTAACATTATTCATTCTCCCGACCCAGACTTTTAAAATCTTTATTTTATAAAGTGCTTCTTCCCTGAGTGGGCATCTTCAGCCTGGGAAGTGCCCAGCTGTTCAGGGATGGTTTTTAATGGACTGAAGATCCATTCCTCTGTGCAGTCCCCCCTCCTTCTTGCTCCCAGCAGTGCAAAGCGGTTCTTCCTGCTGCGGGGCTGCAGAGGACATGGCCATCCTAAGGGCTTTGCAGTACGGGATGAGGATTTGGGGAAGGAAGAAAGCAGAAACTGATTACCCCAATGGCACCAGAGTGATGCCAAAAGGATGGGGAAGGCAGCACAGCGGGCCCTACATTTCCAAATGACTATATGGAGCTTAAAGAAATGCATCAGAAATAATGAACAAACTCACTTCTTGGGAGTATAGCAACTATCTTCACATTCTTTCACTTCTTTGATATGCTCATTACCTTGGGAGGAAAAGAAGCACAGAGGGAGCTGAAGGTCACTAAAAAGAAGGGAATAGTCAGTCTGTAATGGTATTTTTATCACTCTGAATTGATGTCTTTTTCTCCTTCTGAAGAATATGCCTTCCTGGATTTTCAAACCAAAATACTTATAGATTTTGTCTGCGCTTAGCTTATCTATTTTCTTAGATTTTGCTATTAGCAAGTACTTGCAGCAGAATAATTGTATGACAGAATGATAGCAGAATGAAGTTATGTCGTTGCCCAAGAAGTTCAGAGGACTTCCAGCTGCTTTGGGATCATACAGCGGGGTTGCTAAGTGCACTTAGTCAGAGGCACAGATGACAAGCTCTGTTTCCCCTCATAGAGTCATTTTTCAAATTGTGTTTTCCTCAGTTGTAAAAATGTGATGTGTGCAATTTTATGTAATACAAAACAAATGAGTGAACGATATTTTGTCTCTTTCTATAGTTGTTTGGAGACAACACTTTCGTTTTTCAGCTAAATGTTCCCTAATTCTTTCAGTAGCTTCCTAAGTTTCCCTTATACTATTACCAGAATGAAAAAAAAAAACCTCTACAAAAACCAAGGAAGATTACAATATTGAGAAAGTAAATACAAAACATATGGGATGAGTAACAAAGCCATGCCCTTTTTATTTGCACCATGTGAACTTTATGATATATGATATATACTCTATTTTATCAGTGCACCTGGGACAACTGCCAATTCACCAGTTTAGCTAATTAATGGGGGAAGACAAAGGCTACTCCTTGAACATCAGTGTGACAGCAATTTTTCCATTTTATGAAACATACAGAAGATAAGAAATCTCAGACAGTGGGGCTTTAGGCAGCATAACTGATAAATCAGAGGTCTGATTCATCCCCACATTGCATTTGTTTCACATTGGTGTTCCTCTATCCAACTCAACAGGCATGGGGACTAGGATGGAGATGTAGAACTAGTGCCTGGCACAGACGCTGCTGCAGTCCATGAGCTAAGCTGTGTGGAGGGGCCCAGCTCTTTCACATGGTTCAGGAGTTGCTGTTTTGTGAACCCAGCAATTGCATCTGCATGGGGAGCCACAGTTGAGCACCCACTGTTGTGCCCCACACAGGCTGAGGAGAAACATGCTGGCACTCAGTACATCACGATGCCAGGCCAGTTTAATCTTAGAAAAAGGTCATTTTGCATCTGTGGCCAGAATCATGTGAAAGGGGCAGTTGTGGTTTTGGAAAGAAATGAAACAGACCACATAGCGGAACTATGTGATTAAGAACAAGCTGCTGATATAAAAGGAGAAAGCAAAGGTATCCATGTGCAGTCCAGCTTCCCCCATTAGGCTCTGGGAGACCCAAGCCATCAAGGACTAATCTGGAGATTCATTTGGACAGTGATCCCAGGCATTAAGCAGCCATCTAAATATTTAGGGAGTGATTTTGGTGCTTAAGGACAGATTTCTGGTACCCTTTGAGATGTTCTGGGGCACCTGACCAAAGAGACATAATTCAGAAAATCCCCTGGAGAGACCTGCACCCTGCCTGGCAGAATGACGAGGGCATTTCAAATGGATCTGGCTGCAGATGTTTGACCGCATCACCCTGCACGTGCTGGAGAACTAGGTCTCTCTTATAGGCCATGAACAGTAGTCATCCTGCTGTCTTGGACTTCAGACAGACTGAGTCATCTCAAGAGGTTCTCGTTTCTTTTAACTAAATATGGAGTGGTTTAGAGCCATAATTTACATAGCTGGAATATATGAGAAGACTTCAGTCCTTTATATTAAGAGAAAACTTCACTTATTAAATAACTGGATCCATTTATAGAATGATTTTCATGGTGGATAATCTAGGAAAGGAAATCTTGAAAATCTATGCAGTTTTCCAACTCTGAGTTAAGCCACTTAGATTAATCTAAATGGAAAATAGGAACTGGTTTATTGTAATTTTATAGCTCTCTGGAGAGAAGTGATTCAGCCAGCATATAAGGTATCAAGTATACTGCTAACTAAACATTTAAGTTGACACTATTACGCAGTTAGAAAATCTCCAAGGGATGGTGTGACTAATGCCATAGGTAAAATAGAAATATCATGTGAAAAAGAGAGCACCTCTGGAGCACTTGCCATGCAAGAGGTTTTAAAGAGCAGATGAGAGAAATACATAGCAGAAAGCACAGAAATATAATTGATCCCATCGCAAATAAGAAAGAAAGATTCAGTGGCATTATACAGACTTTCTGTTATTTAATTCCCTCAATATTCCAGTATACCATGACACTGATCATAACCTTCCAACTTTTTTGTCCAATGGCTTCTACACACCTATGTTCACCTGTGTTTACTTCTTCTTTTAATGAGTCAGTGTCAATCATTTCTATAGATAACATACAACGAACAGTTTATATCAGTCATAAAGTGATTATCATTTTTTTTTGTTTGTTTTAGTAAAGTGGAGCAGGAAATTAGAAAAGGATTGTTAAGTAATATGATAATATAAATAATATAGATGCTTTATAATATTTTTATTCTGCTGGCTGAACAAGTAGAGTGGGTCATTCATTCAAAATAGCCTGTAAGTTAAGCTGTGTGGAATGAAAGTCCACGGAAAATCCAAGTTACTTACATCCCCACGTAGCTACAGTGTGCCTTAGCCTTTGTCTTTTTGCTTTTCAGAACTGCATTCAATATGAACATGCCTCTGGCTCCAAATCTAATCTCCCTTGTATTGGTGTAAATCCAAAGTAGCTACACTGAAGTCAATTTAAAATGTAACTGAGAGCAGCATTAAGGTTTTAGGGCCAGATTTAAAAGGGATTTAGGTACCTGATCTCTTAAAAATCACTTGAAAATCAGATTCAATTTAGGCTCTGGGGACTTTATCGTATTCTCAAATACATCCTGTTTCAATGACCTCAGTGATGTTGGAGTAGGAATCAGGTGCCTGGGTGTGTCAAAGATATAGTCCTTACTGTCTCAAAAAAGCTTTGTTCCTCATCTGGGGAGGTTCACTTTTGGTTAAGCTTCTTGCTCTTTGAAGTCCTAATAGAAGCTGTATTCCCCTCCCTTCTGATATGGGGCATTTATTAGGACATAAGTTTTGGAACATTTTTTCAAGTATAACTAAATTACCATCTTAGCATTTTCCATTATTTAGATAAACATAATTTATCCATATTTAGATAAACATAATTTCCTTTGCTTAGCCTTTTTTTTTTTTTCCTGTCCAATAAATACTGGCACTGCAGAAGTGTTGAATTAGTAGAGAAAGTGAAATTATTCATTGCAAATGAATTATCAGATAAGGTCAAGTTTCTTTTCACTATTTCAGGACAGTACTTACATGTAAAAAATCTTTCATTATTTCCAAATATTCCCCATATAATTTATATGTGTTTATTTTGGTTAGTGGTATTTCTGGAATTCACTTTTTAGTCTATATAAATTATTTTTTATTTTTGGTGTGCAGTGGTCACCTAGCATTATTTCTACTTCCTAATTAAATCATTGTATTTTTAAAAAAAAAATCTATTTTAAAAAATTGAATTAAAAAAAAAGCAGATTGGGATCCATAAAAATAGCATACATCTGCAAAAACTTCTTGAAAATTTTCAGGTTTGGTACAAAAATATTCTTAATAACTACTTTCCTATTAAACCAACATTTTAGTTTTGTTCAGAATATTCAAAGCAACCCAAATCTGAAGTGTTTCTTTTCACATGGAAATGTTGGCACATGGTCTAGCTGCTTTGTGTACTTTACCTTTACAGATACTGGAGGTGAGTGACTGTGGCTGCAAAGAGAATTGGGGTGACTAGATGAAGGGACAGAGGTGTTAGATGTGCAGATGATGCAGGACAGACTTACTGGCGAGCAGAGCAACTGTACTACCCTGTTTGATTATGGTGATGCAGGTTTTGCAGGCACCTTTCTTCCAACACTGCACACAGTTCTGTTTTCTTCCTTCATGACAGACATGGAAAATTGCCCGCGAATATATGTATGCTCTGAAAGTCCAGATGGGCCATATGAAACATATAGTTTATAGGTTGTTGACTTGTGTTCGTGTTTGACAAAAGCTAACCTGTGGCCCTCTAAAAGCTGGAAAAGTTGTCTCTCTTCCTTGTATAATCCCATTTGTGACTAGGGTACCACTTTGGCTCTGTAGTTTCCACAGATGGCTGACTTCCTTTGGAAATAGTCTCTTTAATGCTGTTGGGATTTTTCTGTATTTTTAATGATGAAACCTTGAATTAGAATCTTTTTTAGTATTATGTAAAGAATAAATAAAAAAATGATCAGGAAAGAGGAGGCAAACAGTAAGGCAAAGCTTCTGAGTCATCAAAACTATTTCAGTAAGTCAAAACTTCCAGAGTTTGAGAGTCATCCACCAAACCATGGAACCACAGAACCATGGAACATGAAACTCAGGGCATGACTCAGTTTGAGGTGAAGGCACCTAGAACAGGTGACAACATGCATACAACATGCAACTCCCCATAGTTGGTTGAGAGCTAGCGCAGAGGTTCAGTGAGCTGAACATAGGCATCTGGTGATACCTCACGTACCAAAGGGCATCCAAGACAATCACATATGAGAAAGAACCTACAGACTTCCTTACAGAAGAAAATTGACATTAATATTCGACATCTAAAATGACACAGGATGCAAAAATGTGGGCACTAGTCCTTGCAGACAGTGATCCCTAGGGAGTGACTCAGATATCAGCGACTAAGGACAGTTTAGTTGATTAAACACAGACATGTAGTCCTACCATGCCTTATGTGGGACATGTGCTTTTCTGGGACAGTCATTGGAGGTGACATAGGAGACCCTGGAGCATCTAAAATGCTGCTGGATGTCTATCCTGGATCAACTGCATTAATATTTAGATGGTTATTTTATAATTATCTGAATCATTCTCTTGGCTCAACCAAATGTTTTGACTTGATAAGCACTGGCCACAACAGGAGGTCAGATCACTTAAGCATATGCAGGCACCTGCTTGTGAAATCCCCTGCACATTTTCTATACATGTCTTTATGGATGCTATATGAGAAAATTCTGAGTACTCACATTCCTTTTGAAGTTGAAAACTAATTGAAGATCATTCTGACCTGCAGGCAGAAATTGGTGTGATGTGCCAGTGGAAGGAGGAATGGAGGAGACAGAATCCAAGAAATGTAATATCTGGAAGCAGCAGCTATATATGTCTGGGGGCTGTCTGTCAAAAGAAGTGAGAGGTCTGTTGCCTAAATAAATCTAAAGAATGATGCTGGTAGGCAGAACAGCAAGGCATCATTCCAAAAACTAAGAGAAAGGGATGAAAGTGCAGGATATGAATCTAGGCAAAACTAAGGTAATAGAAACTTGTCCCATTTGTCATCTAAATTGTAGCAAAGATATTGAAAAGTATGCATTGCTTAGGAACAGTAGAAATTAAGGAAAATGTCATGGAGGAGCCCTGTAATAATTCAAGAAATGTAACTGAAAGAAATATGAAGACAAAATGTGGAAAAAACAGAATCTTCTAAGTCAAGCTCATTTTGGAGAAAGATAGTTGAAGAAATTTTAGTAGGGTAAGGCTAAGGGTCTGCAGAGAACCCTCAGAGATAGAAATGAACAGAGATTTCAGTATTATTTTCAGAAAGAAATACAGTCAGAAGCTTTGGTAATATATTTGTTATAGCAGGATGCCTGTAAGTTCTTCAGTTCAGCCTTAGATTGCTTGTGACTCATAATCCCATGTTGTTTCCAGATAACACTAATATTATTGTGATATTATCCTGTAATGATGCTCATGATTTGATTACATTTAATCTGCCTCTCTAAATGGATAGGTTAAAAAAGTCTCCAAGTACCTTTCTAAATACATTACTATTATTATTTTGAAAAGGCAAGCATTGATAAATTAAGGGATCAATTTGGCAAAGTAGATTGACTTTGGATTGGATTGGGCAGTGATCCCAAGGTCCCAAATATCAGAGAAGCATACAATATCCTCAGTTAAAAGAACAAAATATATTTGGGCCTTGAACCTAAAATGACAGGAAGAAACCTGCAAGGAAGGGCTTCCTGAGGAACCTACTGATATGAAAGAAGAAAAGGAGAGAGACCACAAAGCAGTCAGCCTCTGAAAAATCAAAACTGAAGCATCTTTTAAAGTAGTTTGATAAAATACATTTTTTTCTTATATTACATTTTTCTCTATTTTGAATTTGTTTTACTATGCTGTCTGGCTTAAATTAATTAAAAAGGAAAGAAAATATGAATTAAGGGAGGTGATTTTTGAGATGCATTCTTGAGAGCACACTTAAATGATTTTTCCTTTTGTCACATGGCATGTCTGGAAGTAAATGTGAATAAATGACACCAGCAACCATCTGAAGAACATGGCAAAGTGGAAATGACATTTTCCCAAGGCACCACATCAATGTAAGCCTTTTCATATAAAGCTCTCTCTAGAAGCATTGTGTAGAATAAAAGGCCCCAGCAGACAGGGGGATGGAAACATAGGATAACTGCTCTGTGGGCCTCATTCTCATGGCAGAATGATGGAGAACTGATGGTGAAAATTTTGACTTTTTTTCTCATGTTTTCTTATGGTTCTCATGGATTCATGGTTCATGGACATTTTACAGAAACAGATTCACAAGGAGAATCCCAGATGCATAAAATAAGCTTGAGGGACCTCAGAATGTGCAAGCACAGAATATAAATCTGTCCAGGGATCCACTGGCTTGAGATCAATGCATCCTGTGCCAGGCCAGGATTCCTGCCCCAAATGCACAGCCCAGCTTGCAAGGAGCCTCTCAGGTCACCAGCTCTCCTTCAGTGCTTTGTAATTTCTTTATAAGGGAAAGGGAGGAAAGATAAAACCTGCAGAAGTAAAAGATGAAAAAACCATATTAGCCTGCTCTGTGTTCTGGGATGTCAGATTGCCTAGGAAGACTGGAGAGGCAGATGCTCTCGCCTGTTTGGTATTTGCCCAGCACTTAGCAGTAAGGATGAACAGCTCCTATTCGGGACATTTGGGAATAGGGCAATTCAAATGAGAGTATTATCTCTCCCTCAAACAAATACACCATCCCTTTAGCGGCTATTAGAGCCTGAAGTGTGCTCCAAACAAAAAAACAAAAAACGCTCCCCAAAAGCAAGGAACTGATTTTGTTTTAACAAAGCTCAAGGGTAATTTGTTTCCATTGCCTAAAGGAAATCTCTTGTTGTTCCTTATCTTATTATGTGCTCTCCCCACTAATTATTATTATTCCTTCTCATTTTGGACTTTAATTATAAAATATCAATTACAATCCCAGTGTGATTATTGGTTGGAATGGTCACCAGATCCAGCAATTATCTCAGAGTACTCAAAATCATCTTTTGAGGAAGAAAAATAATACAAAAACATGCCAATTCCCATGACTGACCAGAAGAGATAATCCCTTCATACCAGTTTTAATAACAAACAATGAAGATCATCTTCTGCATATCAATTAAGGTGTTTTCCAAAGCAATTCTCAGGTTTTGCTGTTTTTTTTTTTAATGGCTATTTTCATTGAAAGTGTGTGGGACAATTAAAGAAGATAATTGTATAGCTTGCAGCATGAGAAAAGGATGGCATAGAACATTTTTATTACACAGATTTGAATATGTTCTGTTTGTCTGCCTAACTGCAGCTTAGTTACTGCCACTGGGCTACACTGTCCAGGAAATGTCCAGAGTCGTGTCCTAGGGATGAATGATCAAAAGAACTTGGAGGCAAATCTATTTTGAACAAGAGTCTGGCATCCTTATTAAAGTCATGGGGGTGTATTACTATTCACTTCAGAGGAGTTTTTTTGTCATTTGCATTACCAAAATATATCATTTTTGTTTGCCAAGTTTTGTGGTGCTTGGGGTGAGTGTTGCACTTCCGGAGCACTGGCTGAAGCAGGACCATTCTTGCAGCAAGACATTATTTAGCATGAATTTAGGCAGGGTTTAATCTTAAATTGAATGGAAGAAGGGTTGGAGTTCAACACACAAACTTCAAAGCACTGCCCCTCCAAGTCTGTGTGTTTTCTGCCACAGCAGTGTTAAGTCCATTCAGCTTGAATTAATTTACCAGCACTGCCTTCAGTACAGTCTGAGAGGTAGAATCAGAAATCTGTCCAGAGTAGGAAAAAAATATGGATACTGTCAAAGCCATGCTTCGGTGGGGAAGCACCCCACTGCAGATTTCTCTGTGTCAGCAGCTGAATGGGCCATTCTGTTCCATGCTCTTTACATTACACATCATACACTCTTATATTTATTTGTGTTGCTCTGTGCTTGTGTCTGGTGACTTTTCTAATGACTTGCTCTCACGTTATTCTCTCAGTTCCTACCTTCTTACTCTGCTGGGTACCTCTCTGTCCAATCCTGCCTTCCCCTCTTGCTGAACTTTGCTGGGTCACAGGTCAAGCTCCAGGGCTACAACCTGTCATGTTGAGCAGAGCTGTGATGACAAGAGCTGGGCTCTGTAGCCATGACCCTAGCAAAGCCTTTGAGCTGTGGTCCTTTCTTTCCCTCACCTTCCTCTTCCTCCTCCCTTCACTAAGCACTTAATACCTTTTGAGTTTTACTGGGCTCTCTGTTTACCTTCGCAAGCAGGAACCCAAACAACTGCTAGTGGCCCCTTCTGGTGGGGCTGGCTCCTACACCGAGGTCTCAAAACCCCAGCTGTGCTCCTGCTTCCTGCCTTAGGCTTTGCCCTCGGTGCTTGAAGGAGTCCCTCCACTCTGCTCATCTACCAGCAGGTAGGTGCCAAAGAGAAAAGGGAGGAAACATGGGACCTTCGGGATATTAAAAGGAAAATAAAGGATCAAGTTTTCATGGAGGAAATGGGAAGTTGCACTGAGGAAGGTGAGAACTGCAGAACAGATAGGATGGGGGGCTTTTAGCATGGACACATTTCAACACCATTCTCCTGAACTCCTAAAACATAAGCTGTGACTTCCACCCTTTCTTGGGGTTGTCAAATACTGGGGGTTGTTTAGTCAGTCTTTAGCCGCTCAAAACAGAGATACCACTTGCAGAGTTTGTTCTGCAAAAAGATTCACAGCTGCTACTTCAACTATCAGCATCAATAGAAAAAGTCATCTGAAAACATCCCTACCCAGCAAACTTGGCAGAACGGGGTCCACACAGGGGTGGCAGAGAGCACCAGCTCTGAGAGAGCTTGCCTGGACATTCTCTTGAACATCACAAGCCCTTGGGCTTCGCAAAGCTCACGGTCATGTTGCCTGGCAGGCTGAGGAGATGACAGACGGGCAGCTCAGCAAATGGCTATATAGGGATGGTGTCATTTCAGCAGGCGGTTAGGTGCTAACTATTTGTGGACAGAAGTCACCTTTCCACTCTGTGTTCGTACTTCTCCTACCACACTGAAATCTTGGGCGAATGTGGTTAATGGCTGCTGCGATACAAGTAAAGAACCAAAAGCACAGCAGGAGGGGCTGGCTGGAGCACTTCCTGTTAACGTTATGAATATATTTAGATGTCAGCTTACATCATGGATAGTACCGCTAGTTCCTGGGTGTCTCTAACATAGGTGCCAAATAGCCCTTTGGACCCATGTTGTCTTTAGGTGTCGTGCTGCAATAGAGGCAGCAAGGCTGTGTTGGCCACCGCTCAGTTTGATACCATGCCAGAGTGAGCCGCCCCGGGGCTTGGCTTGCTGTTGATGTATTAGCCGTACGCAGATGAATGGGACCACAACAAATGTCTCCACAATGTGAAACTCATAAATACTAAGCTGTATGTAGCACACAGCTGGAATCTGTGCTGTTATTGCTGTGCTGCACTCAAGTGACAGACGTGAGAAATCTCTGTGCGTTGGCAAGTCACTGGCATTCTTATGATTGTTTGCAATGCGCCGTTGATGAATAAATGAGCACGGGTGCAAACATGCTTCTGAGTTCGTGACTGGACTGCACCCTTTGCAAACATGTTTCTGCCTGAGTTGAGGCACAGCGGTGACTGCAGAATCTGCCTGTTGTTCCTGTCTATCACATTCACTGGCTCAGTATTTATGGGTCATGGGAATAGCTGTATGAGTTACTGTGCTCACTGGACTCAGAGGGCTCCAATCTCTATTTTGCAGTTTGCCATAACTAGTAGTCTCACAGCTCTGCCTTAAGACAATGTTGATTTCTAATGCCTTCTACCAGCATTTCTATCCTTGTTATATTTTTCCTTTTCCACCCCTAGCGCTGCTACATTTTCCTCCAGTCAAACCTAATTCAATCTGTTTGCCTTCATCCAAACAGACATCTCAGCAGCCACAGACCCCAGTGTCTGAGTGCAATTGTGCTTTGCTTTCTATTTTTGGGAATAGCACGATTGGTATCCAAATCCTTTGCTCCCCTGCAGTCTGGCCTGTCTGACATCAGCTACCCTTTCAAACCGCAGTCATAGAAATCACTGAGTCATAAAAAATAGAGCTGGAAGGGCCTCAAGACATCCCTAGTCTATTCCTCCTTTCTTGAATAACCCTGTCAAAAACACACTTGGATTTATTTGCCCGTATGGAGGCCTCATTATCCTCTGTTTCTTTTACTTTGCACATAGCTGTGTCTACCTGTGATTCTGAACATGTGTCCCCTGTTTTCAGTGCTTATTTGCACCTATATTTTTGGTGCTTGTCACCCTAGTTCTGGTTTTATTTCCCTGTCTGGGTACTTTTACAGAAATGTGGCAAGCATTTTGGAAAAGTTTCAGGGTAAAACGTACCCAACCCGGAGGATCTGACATCAGTCTTACTGAAACTGTTCCACAAACATGATTGCAAAACTTTCCTCCAGGATTTACTATTAGGGGTGAGAAGGTAATTACAAACATCAGGAACATAAACGCCCCAGAGGGTCAAAGCAATAGCTTCTCTTGCGCAGCGCTCTGTTTCTGATGGAGGCACTAGGATATGCTACCTAGTAGAGACCAGAGAGACTGAGACTGGCCACTGGTCACTTTCTGCGGTTCTTTCCGTCGTACCCCACCAGTATTCAGTCTCTACAATGACAGTGGAAAAATGTACTGGTTGGCAGGATATCCATTTAACATAGGCAAAACACTGGAATCTGGCATTTATCTATTTTATAGCAAATAGAAAGTACTCATCTGTGACTTCTTCCACAATAAAGATGAGAGTGATTTCAGATTAATCATGCCTGCTCCTCTGCGAATGCAGCAGGCACTGGAGGCAGGCAAGGCTTGGACTTTCCTTCAGAAACAGATATAATGCCATCTTAAAACTACTTCAGATTTTTCATTCCTTTATGGCTGTTCCACTGTTGTGGTGGTCACCAGCTTCCCTTTTACTCCCTTTTTAAATGTATGCCTAGCAGCAAGTGCTGACCTTCGCCTCATATGGTCTTTCTTTTGCAGGTGTTTCCCACTCTGATATAGAAAGCAGTCTTCCCCTTTCAGTTTTCACTTTTTTGGGGGGGATAACCAAGATAGGCTCTTAAAGCCCCCTTTTGTCTCATTCTCCTGATCATCAGAATTGCCCTTGTCTGTCCTTTCCTCTAGTAAATACCTTTTTCTGGGGTAAGCAGAAGGCTGATGTTAATTATGCCAGACTTTAAGGGTTGGATGAAAATGATAAACTCATTTCACATAGACCATATCAAGTGGATTTCACAGAAATGATTTTCAGTTACTAATGGTTTTGGCTAGATTGAGTGATCAAGCTGTTTCTCTTTAGTAAACATCATCAGTCAGATTTTTAAGATGCATCAAAGTGGGCAATTAAAGAGTCAGGAATTCATGCTTAAAAAATTGTACCAAACAACAGAAAACACAGATGGCCTCATGAGAGTTCCCTCACCTTGGGTGGAAATCTTGTGTAAACCATAGGGGCTTTTCTGTTTTGTTTTTCTTAGGCTGCAGCTGCATACAGCTCTAAACTGAAAAACAACATGACTTACTCCCCAAGGCCCATCCCTTCAAAAGCCTCACCCTCGCCACCACTTCTGGATCAAGCAGAGGGTCAAGGTTTTGAGGGTGGATTCAGTTTTACATGGTCACGATGGAAAAAAATAAATTGAGAAGTGTTCATATTCAAGGATCAGGTTTTGGCTAATTCTCCTGCAATGAAAATCACAGGGCAACCTAAAACTCTGCGCTCATGTTTAAGGCATAAGTGAATGCTCAGTGCAAGATTCTGGCAGCAGAGAGAGGAGGCAATGCAGTTTTGCAGGATTTTTTACAATATTTTTGTTTGCTTTTGTGTGGAACATTTAGCACTGTAGAGTGTGTAGCTATATTATTAGGCACCGTAGGAATCAGTTCAACAAGACTGTGTGGGGATGACTAGAGGGAGAAAACGTGTGCCCCGTGCTCTAGATGTCCCTGCTTGAGCAGAGGGGTTGGACTAGATGGTCTCTAGAGGCCCCTTCCAATCTCAGCCATTCTGTGATTCTGTGAAAACCCAGAGGTGGTATGGAAGTACCTCTCCTCAAAAGAATTCTACACAAAGATCATACAGTTAGTCCTTATAAACTGAAGCTCTGCTGTTTCAGATAAGTTCTTGTTTGCATGAAAGTGCACAGAACCATAAAAGCATACCATGGGTAGTGTTATTATAATAGTTTATGATAATTGGGTGGTAAGTGTATAATAGTGCCTTATAATAAGTCTATGATAATACAACGCGAAAGTAAGGAAGAGCAGCTAAGTTTTTATAAACAGAGAGTATCTGCTCCAGGAAGTTAAGTGCTAACATTTTCCTACCTCTTTATTTCTCAAGGAGCAAGAAAATTCAGCTCTTTTTGTTGGTCAAAAAGATTCACACTGCGTTGAAAGTTAGGATGTCTGAAGTTGGGATTCTGGCTTTAGGGTGGAGACCTATGTACCATATGGACAGAAAGGTTTCATTAAGAAAATCTTTTTGTCAGCATTCGTCATACAGACTGTCTCTTCTTTGTCCATTCCCCAGTATAGTACATCCCACACAAGAGAGACATGAGCTAATCTTTGAATCTCTCCTTGAACAGCAGTCATTAGCTCCATTTTATGGAAACCCACTTGCCTGAGAGCTTTCCAAGACCAATATAGTCAGTCACCTGGGTATAGCATTATTAATGCACACCTGCATTTGCTGATCCCATCTGAAAAAAAACAAGTTGACTAGTTATTAACACTCCACCCACCTCCTTTGTGAGCTTATTTATTCCCATCCTCATTTTCCTGTGCAGTTCATCCAGGCTTTGGGATTTTGGATTGGTCTTTGGTCCTTAAGTGTAGGAGAAGTTGGCTACTCTTCACAGGTTATAATGTAAACTAAGAATTCTCCAAAAACTATTGTCCTAGAGCAATACTCGTTCCTGATATGGAGGAATTAAAAGTGTGGACTTTGCAAAGCTGCCATTGATTGTCTGTTATGGGAAAGCAGTCAAGGGCGAGCAGGGAACACAACTCACGTTCTCTGCTCCTAAGAGCCTAGCAACTTCTCTGGAAGCCTTAGCTATGCACACATATATATAACATGTGTCTGTTGTCCGTCTGTCTAAAGATCTGAAGATGTTTTGGTAACGGGAAAGAAGGGAAACTTGCACCCCTCCATAAGACTGGTGCCATAAAAGCCCAACCAAAAAAAAAAAAAAAAAAAAGCATGCTGTGGAGTGTCACCCCACTTTTGGGCTCTTCATGCATAGGAAGATCAAAAAAATAACTGATGATGTTTGATCTCTATCAAAGGAGGTAATTACCAGATTGATGACTGTGTAAGGGAAATGTTATTGTTTCTTAATAGCAATGGTGTGGCAATTCTAATTACTTCTGTAGATCTTACTCCGCTTGCTATTTTTGAAAAGAACAATTAGCGTAATTACCCATAGTTTCCAAGGTGTCTGAGCACTCGTCTGGCGCTAACTGTGCACAGAGGTTAAAGCGACTCAGCTGTTCCCTGCAGACGGGAACACCAGACCACTCTGGGGCCAGCACAGCCCCAGTGAGCTCATCATGTGCTCCACCCAAAAAACTGGCTGTAAAGCCTGAAAACAGCTCGCTTCTTCCAAGGTTTCAGTGTAAAGCACAGATGGGGAGTGAGAGCGAGGGGAAGGAAACGCCGTGCGGGAGCCGACACAGTCCAGGGGCAGAGCGTCACACCACGGTGGTAACGATGGATGTGACAATTCCTGGGAATGCGGCAGAAAAGCAACTCTTCATAAAGAGGGCAAGGAGGGCACTCACATGCACACAAGTGAGTGAAAAACAGAAATCAAAACAACCCTATGTTTCTTTGGATAACAGATTTGTAACTGAGAACAGGCAGGGCTTCAGCATTGTGTTTCTATTTCTGTAAGGCAGCGGTGGACCCTAACAAAGTGCAAGAAGGCTAAGAGCAAGGCAGAGGGATTTTGCAGCTCTCAGGGTTTCTTTGGGAAGAGATGCACAAAAAGGAGAATGAGTTGAGGTGATAGGCCTTTTGGGCTGTCTTGGCACAGCAAACGTGAAAGATGGAAGAAAAGTCTTAAAATATTATGGAGCACAAAAACATACAACAGGACCATCACACTGTGCCGGACATGCAGCTTAATTTCTTCTTGTAGAGTCGTATTGCCACGGCTACAGTGAAATACTCATCTGTAACTCCCTGAAGTCATCTCCCCTGAAGCATGCCATAGGTGAGCACCACCTTGCCCAAAATACAACCTAAGCAATGGAATCCCGCAGAGTGGCAGTTTCTGATCTGGGGCAGTAAGAACTGAGCAGGAAGGATGTAAAGGTCTGAGCTGGTAGAAAGGCTTGGAAGGACATGGAATGTGCAGGACATGTGACTTCATGAGGGACGTGGGCTGCTATGTGAATACAACATACGAATATATATATACATATATAAATATAACAAATGAAGCTTTCGCACAGTTTGTCCCACAAGCTTTGGAGCTGAACCAAGGAAGAGCAAAAGGTATTGCTCTCTTCTGCTCACATTGTGCAGCTCTTCAGCCTGCAAGGTTTATGCAAAGATTTTAATTCCTATGCTCCATGGCTGTGAACAAGGGTATGAAAACGCATGGTTCATTTTGCCAGGTCTGTGACAAATGTAAAGTGCTTAATGGGCTAATAGAATTGTGCAATTAGTCCTGAGTACTGCAGTCACCTCAGACTCCTGTTTATAAATCATTTTTCTCCTACTGCCTTGCTCAGTAACGGGGAAGAGAGAAACTGTGCATCAACTGTGTGTGCTGCTTCTGCAGCTCTGCAGCCTCACTTTCTCTCAGGAAGCTGCAAGGGACCTGCTGGACAAATGCAAATACTGCAGACAGAGGCAAAGGAGCTGGAGAACAGGCGTAAAGCCTTATACCTCCTCCATTCAGTGGGGGGATATCATTTGCGGATGCCTTCAGACTTTCCCACAAACCTTCATTAAAGGAGAAGCTTGCATGAGTGTACTTTATCAGAGAATCTTAGGAAGAAACTGGGTGTATTTATTCATTCATACCAGTGGCAACAACAATAATGAAGTAACCAAGCATAACATACAGTATGCAATGCCAGTGTGTTTACAGGTGCATTGCTAGACTTGAAGACACAGGGTACGTTGTAGCCATCCAGGCCAGTATCTTCACCAGGAAACCGCCATAGAGAAATAACAGAATCTTTCCATATTGGAAGTCTTTCAGGTCCTATGAGTGGGTTTCTACAGAAAGGCTCTGATGACCCTGCTTCCCTTACCAAATCTTTGTTTTATAATAACAGCATGAAATGAGGCTTCCTATATCCAGCCCCTTCCTTCTCCTGTTATGCACTAAGGTTACCCATATCTCTACCCTTGCTGCTGTTTTGAGACAAGGCTCCTGCCCCCTTTCTGTGCACACTTTCTGAGATAGCTCTGTTGATCACAGATGGTTTATTTTTATATCAAATTATTATTTCTGAATAATTCAGAATCAGTGGTAATAATCAGTTATTTCTGAATAATGAGTGCTAGTGTAGGGAGGGATGGCCTACTGGGGCTTTGCTTGGCTGATAGCTCCCCGTATGCAGTCTCCCTGCCCATGCAGCCAGGCATCAGGTGCTTTATGATCATCACCGCTCTCAGCCGAGTCATCCTGCTCCCTTTCTGTGTCACACAGCCCTGAGAGCTCCGGCTGCACACTGCAACATCCCTGCAGTGCCGCCTGTGTGCTAAGCTGATGTGGGCGAGCAAGGGCTCCTGAACCCCAGCAGAGAGCCCAAGGCCCAAGCATGTCTGGCTCTGCCATACTGCTCAGGGTGCTCCTGGAAGGGCAGAATTGGCCAAAACTGTGTGCATGGAAAAGCACATGCAGCTGACTGAAACTGGGAGTAAATCCCAGGCATATGCTTGTTGTACAGGAAAGTCGATATCCTTTTTTGAGTCCCCGGGGGGAAACCTGCTCTCGTGAGCTTTGCCCATGCCTCATGGCAGAGCAGGTTGAGAGCCTATCAACCCCTGAAATCCAGCTCAGTGTGTTTTGGATTCCCAGCTGATGAAAGGACTTCAGAACCACATCTCCCATCTCACGTTCATCCCAGCTAAACTGCAGGAAGGGGAGCCTCAGGCCTGTATCCCCTGCCAAGGGCAGCATACAAACTTATGGAGAGGACATGAATCGTCTCTGATTTGATTCAGCTACAGCTCTTCCAGTGCTCTCTGCAATGAAAAAGTTAGACGTTAATCCAGAATTTTCATTAGCCTTCACTTATTTATGAAGCCATGTGCTTATTTTGTGAGTTTTGACAGCAGAGCAGCGACGGGTTTCTCTGCAGGCAGAGAGGGGAGAGGCTGAACAAAGTCGCCCACCTCCTGGGTGAAGGTGCCTGCGGCATCACAGCCACCTCACCCCCTCACACGTGCTCAGCGATAAAAAACGCATGAGGTACCTTAGTTTTGCCGGATTCCTAAGGCACCATAGCTAGGAGCAGCGCTTTGTATTTGCTTTGCAATCAATTGCTTCTGCTAACAAATCCACTGCAAGAGAAACCTGTAATGAGTCTTTTGTTTATAACACAGCAGCATTCCTAGCTTCTGTATTATTAATATACCAGTGAAGATTACTTGTAATATTTTTCACTTTTGTAACACATTATATCTGGGGAAGCTTGGAGTATTTTGCAAACACCAATTAATTAGGCTTTCAGCACCACAATTTACTAGCTAATTGTTGGCCTTATTTTTAAAGAAAATTAGTTACTAAGTGCTTGAGATGCTCCATCTCCCACATCCAGAAAAACCTATGTCTGGGCATGTGTAACAGATGGACATGTTATTAAAATGCCTGCGCTGCCCACATCCCATGTCAGTACTGTGGCATCAGATTACGCACATAAGAAACACAATCTAGTCCTAGAATTAAGATGCCTGGATAATCAGAGTACTATATGTGTTGTAACAGCTGGTTTTAAAAAAATGTCAAGTAAATGAATTGGTGGTTAAATTTGGATGTAGCAAGGAATACAGTTTGAAAATGCTATATTCATTCCTATGCTTGAACTAGCTTTCTCTATAGGCATCTGATTTTTACAGAAACCTCACTTCCTCTTGCTTGTGCTTGCAGACCTTTTCTTTGCATATTTTTTACGTAGACATTACAGTTTCTATGACATGATTATGAAGAACAGTTTGGTGTCTTTTTTTTGAAGTATGCTTCTTTAATAATTTTCACTCTTCTAAGCCAACACCAAAAAATCTTCTCAAGATAGACATGAAGACTGCCAGATATAATTTTTATATATCTTTTTTAATTTTAGTTTATTTTAATTTGGTTTTGATTGCTCAAACTTAAAGTCATACCATAAGAACAATTTCTGCTGTGGGCCTGTTTTTTGTTTTATTTCTGTGCATTTCTATGTTTCTGCCCTAAATCAATACAATCCCAGACAATCTGAAAAAAAAAAAAAAAACAGAAAACAATCTATGAAATGATAAATAAATCTGTCACATATAATCTGAGACTTGGCCTTGGGAAAAAAAAAAAAAAAGCATTATCAGCATCTGACAGAGTGGAAGAAAAACATATTGCTGCTGTTGCAATTGCTATTGAAACTATTTCTTGCTATTTCTATTTACCATAACTTGCCTTTATCTAGGCTTTGCTCAGATCCCAATCCAAATAATTTCTAGAAATGAATTTCTAGGAGGGAAGCAAGCTACCATTTTGTCTGTCCATCACTGTTTCTGAACAAATATCGTCTCCTGCTCTCTTCAGTCCCCATAAAAACCCACAGTTTCCAAAGAACAAGTATTGCTGAAATTGAATTGCTTTAAATGAGAAAGTCTACTGTAGAAGGAACCAGCATGCCACAGAAGGGCCACAAAGTTGAACTGTATTGAAATTCTCATTATTTTACCTTTTTATACCTTCCTAACAATGGTTGGGGCAGTAGCAAGAGAGTCAGTGCTCTTACCCCAGTTCAGCAATACGACATCCCACAACAGCAGTAGGGTAATAGAAGTGCTGTGATGAATTGATGGGTTCATTAGTCTACAATCAATGGGTAAAACTTCATAATAGAATAGACCTCACAGGAGCCAAATACAAGCATTTTAATTGCAGCAGGTGCTCAGTGCCAGGGCATGTATTAAAAAGAAAAATTAAATGTTTCATGAGAACGAAAAAATCCCCAGAATCAAGTAGACGCCTAGAACAAAGGATTTGCCAAGAGAGAAAATGCAAGAAAAGGGGCCACACTGCCATGCTCTTTTCCAGCTTTACAACAGGGAGCTGCATGCCTCAAGGTTGAGTGTCTGTGGTCTGTAACTTGACCTGCGTTGCCGTAAAAGCTGAGTACATGCAACCCAAACTTCATTTGTCCTCATGCCACCTCTGCCAGGTGGCTCTAGCAGTAAAATAGACACCTCTTATGTACGTGGTGGAGGTCAAATACATGGCTTCTGCCAGTGGCATTGGGGGTTGGTTGGAGGCCGTGGGCCAAGTGGACATCATGTGCCAAGCTGTGCAAAGGGAGGAAGTGAGATCAAGCATTTGTGGGATTTTTACCTATGTGGCAAGTGATGATTACAAAGGGGATCATTTTGGCATTCAGGAGAAATTGCATTCTGCTTCCTCTGCTTTGGCTCTGCCAAGGTTATTGGGTAACCAAAGGGTGGTGAACTTTGAAGCCAACTGAAGAAAGTAGCCCTGGTTTTAAGCAGCCCCCCAACTCCACTTACCTCTGGAGGTTATGCAGTTTATACCAGAGCTGATTATCTCCTGCTGAGCACAGCCAAGTTCACAGAGAATTGTACAGTAAAATCCTATTTAGAATAGTTAAATGAGCTGGACTAACGGCAAGTGTCCTTGGAGGTACCCCTTGCCTACAGAAATGTGGCTGCATAGTATCTTAACAAATGCAAGTGAGGCTATTAAGGTAAGGGCAAACCTGTCAAAAAAAACTACAATGAATATGTGTATCTGTTAGTATGTGTGCTCGTGCTTGTCTAGAGAAACTAGCGTGTTTATTTAGAAAGATGTATGTGTGAATATATTCATATATATATAATACTATGCTTATGTGTGTGTTGCCATTAAGTGTGTATGCACATATTTATATAGAAACATAGACACACAGTGCATGAGATCCTGATATTTATAGAGGCCTGTTCCTCTGGTCATAATTATCTCTGTAGTGGAACTGTACATAGAGGACATTTTTGTAAGATTTAAATTTTTCGTTTTTCAGACTTCAGAGATCAGCATCTGCTTGATGTCTGGCAATTTACCATAATAAAAGTGGGAATGAGCCACTAACAACTGATCCCTGTCTCCTCATGTGGTATGCTCGCACAGGTCGTGCTCTTGCGCATCTCAGATCAGACCCTCATCCGTGCCGTCTGCGTAACTTTGTGCACACCGTGTGCTCGGGGACATGCTGCCTGGCCCTCTCGGCAGGGAAGCGCCGGTGCTTGTATGCCTGCTCTCACTGCGGCACAGCGGGCATCCTGGGCATAGCAGAGATTAGGAGCTTCCTAATGGAGTGCCCAGTTTTCTAGAGCTCAGCGAGCCCAACTCATCTAGTCTTGTAGCATTTACCAGTGTTAACAGGTCCGTTTTTACTCTTGACTTCATATGACCAATGAATTTCAGAACTGGACTTTTCTGACAGCTGTGGAAGGAAAAAGGGAGAATCCAGGCAATGGAGACTCGCCCTTTTCTCTGTCGTATGGTTCTGCGCTTCGTCCCAAGAGTCACTCACACCAGCATTATCAAGGGTGGCCACTGGTTCCTGATACCAGATGTTAGAAAGACTCATTTCTATAGCTTGGTTTTGCTACCTATCTTTGGTACCCTAGTCTGAATATGTTATCCTTAACAGGCAGTGCTGCATGTACTGTTAAGAAGGCTTTGCATACACCATCAAAGAGAAGAAACAATTTCGGTAAGAGAGGCACTTCATGCACAGAGAAACTGCTATCAGCTGCTACTGTATTACTTTATATTCACTATGCATACGCTGAATATTATCCACTGCAAATTCCATTTTAGAGAGACTGCTTTGGGCAATTGTTCTTTTGTGCAAAGCGTCCTGGGAGAGCACAGCTATAGCTCACTATTGTCTCCTTCTTACATTGTCCCTGCAGTTCATTCTGTACTTTCTTGAGCCGATAGTGCGGTATGGTTATTGGTCCAATATAGATAGTGCAGAGAGGAAAAAAAGGCTTGGGATCAGCTGTACTTCTCATAGCATCCTACCACATTTTATCAGTTCATTGTTAACAATAGGCGAAGGCAAGGCCTAATGATACGCTGTTGTTAGTGCGCATGAGTGTGCATGTGTGAGGGAAAACATCATAAAACAGAAATAAAAACAGAGCCAGTAATATGAAAGTTTTATCTGCTATCAATCTGTTGAAAGAAAATGGGTGGTTAATGAACAGCCTAATGAGAAGGAATAAAATGTGTGTGTCATATAAGTAAAAGGAATAACTGAAAGATGTACTGCTGGGGCTCAGAAATGGAGCAGGAGGTGGCTTCTGTTCAGCTTTGTAGGGAAATTATATTACATGACTTGCTTTTACATGGTTGATAGGAACACTTTCCAGGAACTGAGCATTCAGCAAAGACTCTGACTGCAGCTGGGCTCGGGCCAAAGGTAACAAGGATTTGCATGACTGTGGCTGGGAGGTCACGGACTATTTAGCATTCTGGTATAGAAATGAAGAGATGTGAAGCCGTGACTACTGGTAGCTAGACTGAAGGAAGTAAGGAAATCTTGATCTTTATTTCTTGAGGACAGAAGTGGTAACATTTTCTGCAGAACACAAACAAATTATAGTCTACCAGCAGGGCAGTGCTTTAGTACTCTCGAGGTGGATGATAATAGAAGAATGAGCCCTAGAGACAAAAGAAATGCTTCCTACAGGAAATTAAACCCCAGCTTTGCAAATAAGAACAATTGCCTACAATCCAGGTAAAACTACAGACACAAATGAATGAATACAAAATGAACATTAGCCAAGCCTGAAGCAATGACACCTCAAAATACAAAAGAGACGAGAGTGGCTTCACAGCACCTCCTGAAACGAATTTCTAACAATATGCATACTAATGAACCTGAAACACCACTTAGTTTTTTCATCCATTATTCATCGTTCAGCGTACAGGAAATGCAGCCATACAATGGAATGATTATAGGGAGCATCACTGGGAGCAAGATGATAACAGGGAGGAAACAGGAGCAGCATCTGTTCCTTCACCCCAGTCCCCGCGCATAAAATTTACCTTCACATTGGCAATGGAAAAGATTGCAAGAAGAAAACACAGATGAGAGGCATAAGGTGCTGAAAGCTTTTCACTTTTGCTCCCGAGGTCTATGGGATTGTGGTCCCTGCAAGGGCAGGAACAGAAAAGAAACACCTTACTAGAGCCGTCTTTTCCCTCATCTGTCTGGGCATGTCTTTTGGAACTGATATATTCTTCTGAGATAAGAAGCTTTCTGTTGATCAATAAAAGGCCTTCTGTAGAAGAAGCAGTACAGATGATAGCTGGGAGGGCCACACCTCCCAGGCCCCTTGGGAAGAGGTTCCCCTGGGAAGCCGAGGGAAGGTATTTGAGAGGGAAGCAAAGGGAGGCAGCAATGGTAGCCCGGGCATTTGAGCTGCTTCTGCGCCTGTTCCTGTGCCTGGACATCCATGCAAGTTTTCTCTCCTTGTTCCAATTTCTCAGGCACCCACAGCACTCCAGGATGTGTTGAACCTGACCTGCTGTTGGGTTTGCGCTGTCATGCAGGGCGGACAAGTAGTGCACTCACTGTAACCCACTGTGTCTTTTGAGTCCTAGGCAAATTCAATAACATTTTGTTGAAATATATATATATTTATTTCAAAGATATTATATTTATTATATTTATTTATTAACAGATTTTACAAAGTATTTACTAAAATACATGCCTTTCCCATTTTATTTCCTGAACAGCCAGGGCCACAATAAAAGCACAGATCTGCCGCAGACCTCCTGGAATAAGAGAGGTACCTTTCCTTGACTCCTGAGCTTTGATTTGAAGCTCCTGAGCAGACTGAAGCAGCCTTACTTTATTGAAAGCTAGAACATGAGCCAAGGGGACCAAGTAATATTCTGAGGGCTTCTTTTGCAAAAGTAAACAGGAAACCTTCCACAAAAGATGGAGCACAAACTACTTCAGGTGCAAGTACCACAATGTTCCAGGCACTCAATGTATGTTTCCAAATAAATATACACAATAAACTCACATACACAACTTTATGTAAAATCTGTGGCTAAATTATAAAAAATAAGAGGGAATTTAGGTCTTTTACCTATCAAATCGCATGGAAAGGGCATAAGGCAATCAAGTTCATTGAAACCATAGGAAATTTTGCTCATTTTTACACTTAGCATGCCTGATAACCTGGGAAGGACTTTTGAGAGCTGCACCTTCTGCAGGCATACTCATTGGCTTTGTGGAATTACATCCATTTGGATAGACGTCATAGTTAATAACCAGTTGGAACTTTGTTGCTGAATGTGTTGGGTAATCAGATGTTATATTGATAGGAATTCAAAGCAGTGCTGAAATCTGGTTCCCTTTTATATTTTCATGAGATGGGAAAAAACGTTCACACACCTGGGTTATGCCAGAATGACTTGTATATATTTGTCCAGAAACACTGCTTGTACACCTGGCTTTGATATTGTAAGTTCTTACTGAAAAGAAAGTTAATTGCTTTTTACAGTTCTACAATTTAGAAAGCTAATAAACTGGGGATGGAAGCGAGAAAGAGAGGGTTTTTTTTTTAAAAAAAAAAAAAAAAACAGACTTTCCAGTTTTTGATTGGTTGTAAAACAGCCTGTAATATTTTTTTGCCCTACAAATTCTTTTAAAAAATAAATAAAATTGATGTGAAAATTATCTAGTCAAACATCCATATAACCCCACATTTTCCCCACATTTTTTGTGAACAATTTTTCATCAGCTGTAGTCTTGAGTTTTACTCAAATGTATAAAACAACGGCTGCAGTCATTTTTAATTAGTGATTTCCTGTTTTATTGGATTATCTCAACAACAAGCAAAAGCAAAGCAGGTGTGAGTAATTCCTGTAAAAAAATTTGTTTTCTTAATTTGAAGATAGAATAGGGAGGGATGGGGGAGAGTGTGTGTATGTGAGAGAGAGATACTGGTTTTGCTCCCATAATGTCTGTGTACTTATTTTAAATAAAAATGTGACTCAAAAATTTCCTGACACCTCAAGTATGGTTAGGAAGGGAACAGAAGTTTCATCTTCAGGGGTTTATTTTGTCAATAGAAAACTCTCAATGAAGGCCAGATTCATAGCATGTAGATGTATTGTTCATTATCTTTTTATGTGTATAATGAATAAATCATAAAGTCCAAATAAAAATATAAACATTTATATTCATGAACACTTGCAGATAGGGTAGCAGTAAATCAGTATAATCTGCTCTGTCTTGTGCTAGCTTTTTTATTATTATTAAATGTGTAGGTCCTTAGGAACCATGTATTTTCTTTCCTGACCCATTGTTATATTATATTCAGTTTTCCTGATGCATGCAACCTACAGGGTTTGCATTTATGAGGGGGAAAATAAAAAAATAAATAAAAAAAAAGGAAAAAGAAAAAGAAAACTCAGCTGCTTTGTTGATGGAATCAAATCAGACCTAGATAGATGGGGTGCTGAGACACTTTCAAGAGCCCATCAGTTTGAATTATGGCTACATGCAGAAAATGCCTGTGGAAACAATGCCCCAGTGAACTTCATCTCTCTGTGGACTGCAGGCTCCTACGCAGGGAGACGAGGCAGCCTGAAGACTGCGTTTGGAAGCTGAGGTGTTGGTCTCTGCTCTACAACAGGCCACCCTTGAGCAGCTCCGTTGCCTTTCTCCATAACCGCAGTGTTGAGACTAGAGTTTCATTTCTCGCAGTCCTTGTGGATGCTCAATTTCAAGCATACTTAGGCATGCAGTTCCAAAAAGGTTGGACTCAGACATTAAGTGCATCCCCAAGATCCTGTGGTGCTACTAGCACTAATGTGAGCTGGATGCAGATGTACTGAAGGTCATGAGCCACACATTTCTGCTTTGGGGGTTGCAGTCTAAGATGACTGAGGTTGCATCAGTCTTCAGTATCAACTCACTTTTATTTTGCCAAATCAGAATATAGGTTTTCAGAAAGCTTTGGAGATGTTCTGGCTCCACTGAAAACAGTGACAAAACTCCCTGGGAATCACTGGCTTACATATCTCTAGTTTAGTTTGCTGGGCTATCAGTGATGAATGAAATAGGTTTTTGATTTGCCATTGAGTTTCACCTGAAAGTCAGGGAGAGTGAGTGCAGCAGTATGTTGCACCATGGTGTCATTTTTCTACAGTTGTTTTTTATATCCATCTGCCTTTTTATATAATTAATGTCATGCACAGCAAGTCATAATCAGTGTGTTTTATCACCCTGGTTGTGCCATTTCAGGACCTGGCCTGATTAGTCTGCCTCTCTTTACATTGTCTTTGTGGCGTGTTGTCACCTGCCTAGCCATGTATGAAACTGGAAACAAAAGCTGTTAGACATCCATCCTCACTTTGCTGTTCATGCCAGTAAATCTTGTCGATGGGAAACAAAAGTAGGTTGCTACCAATAACAAATACTTCTTACAGGAGACAGTTGATTACTGTATGGGATGCTTATAAAATGATCAGGACTTCTTTTGGGAGGTAACTTGTCATGCCTAGCAATGAATAGCAAAACTGCCTGCCACTAAAATGAAATTCATGTTATACAGCAGGCCACTGTGTGACAGAGAGCAAATATTAAGAGGTCATTCTGAACTGTCAAGTTTATGCTGTTTATTTTGGTTTCCTTGGAGCAGGAATCCAAATATTCTGATGCATGGTGGTTTAGGAATCTCCTTGAGTACTAACCTTTAAGAAGATATCTGGACAAATTGTGTTCTTGGATTAAAATGTCACACACTACCCATGATTTAATTCCTCCTCCATATTCATGTACAAAGATGATGATGTCTGCTCATCAGCTTCAATAACTGTGTCTTCTAGTCTTGGTTGTTTCCAGTACTGTGAATATATAGATAACAAAAGAAGTGCTGTTCCACCTATAACCAGTAGTTCCTTTGCTTCCAATCCTGAACAGCTGACAGGAAGCATCTTACCCAGCTTCATGGCTGAGCCTGGAGTGAGAGTGAAAGTGGAGGATGTGGTGGTGGGGAATGACAACCTTTTTCTGAGTGGATGATGGTCTCCTCTCTATGCAGGCATCCAGGCTGATACTTATAGGGATCAAAAATGGCGTCTCCAAGATGGCTGGACAACCTTGCCATGAGATTAAAGACCAATGATTCAAAGGAGACAGATACAAATACTACTTTGATACAAATCCCACAGTATATGCCAAACTCTTTCTCCTCCACCTCACCTTCTTTATACATGAAAGTCTTTTTCATTGAATCACCCATTTCCAGCCACCCCTTCCACAAATATCCTGCCTCCGCATTATCTCTTTTGAATAACAACACATCACACTTCCCTCCTGACCTCTCTTCCTACCCAGGCTATCATCCTCCCTAAGCATTCCCAAATCTCTCTCCAGCTGCTCCAGCTCACACCATTTCACACAGCTGTTTGCCTCCCCTGGCCAACACTCAGGCCCCTGCAGCTTCCTTTCTCTCTAGACACCCCTTCTCTCCTCCTTCTGTACCCATTATATTTTATTTTATTCTACGCTGGTTGTACCACACTAAATAGTGTAATGTTTCACAGTGGTTCATTAAGGAATAAAACCAACATTTGTCATATATTTGCTCTCTTCTTCCCACAGGAAGAATTTTGCACAGTGAAGTGTTCTCTTTGGAGATTTCTAAATTGTATGTTTGTGTATTTGTATACATATATGTATATAATAAATATACGTGCACATATGTTCATATGTATTGTATTAATGTGAGAGAAGCCAACATCAGAGAAATGTGCCTTGCCTGTAGGGAAATAACCTCTAGAGCCTGGGGAAGTTCCTTACCGCAGTTTTGGGTTAACCCTTGAAAAAGCTCTGTCTCCCATCACAAGTTCCCCTGGGCCAGAGGAGAAGACTCTGGACAGTCTTTTAAACACTCATACCCTTTCCGTGAAACTCAAAAATTTACAGTCATCTGAGAGCTTGGCTCAATATTAGATGGAGTGACAGCATATGGGATGACTTTCACTCTGCAATAACTAGTAATCGGCATTTGCCATTGTTCTTTTGAATGAGTGATGTTTTCATCTAGATTTTTTCAGGACCGTATAAGGCACACAGGCCTGTTAGCCTTCAGAAAACTTCTGCTTGGAAAAGGAAGCTTTTTTTTCCCCCATGCTCTTCACCACTGCACCCAGAGTGGAATAATTTAAAATACTCCACCTTTTACTCTTTTCTCCTCTCTGTCTCTTCTCTGACTACCATATTATGATCCAAAGCCCTCTTCTCAGTTGCTTGCCCTGTGGACAAATAAACTAGGCTGTGCGTATGCCCACGCAGGTGGCTGCATGCAAGGCGGGTTGCATAGCTCTGCAGTGGTCTGCAGAGCTCTGCAGCTCTGCATCCTCTGATCTGAGGGGTGGCATTTGCAACTGACCTACATGTGTCTTCTCCATAAAGGTCAAATGCTTGGAGAGTGGCCTGGGCCCACCTACATGCTCCTTGACAACTCTCTATCTGCCCACATGGCAGGGGGAGGCTCTGCAGGACCACGGTCCGTGCTTTCCTTCTTGGATGCAGGGAGGGGCATGGGCTCCTTGGCACTCTTGTGCCACTGGCACCAGGTGCCCAGAGTGATGCCTGTCAGGGAAGTATTAAATGCCGTGGAAGCTTGGGGGACTGGGTGGAGACATCATCTTATACAGCTACAGCCCTGGACATAAGCGTCTGTTTCACATTTACTAAGCTTCTGTTGGTCATATATAAAATGCCTCACTGTATAAGGATATTAAACACATTACTCTCCTCAAGAGCAAAATTGGTCCATCTTAGGGAGGCTGCATTAACCGTATTACTGTACTTCGTCCCATACTCTGTATTGTATATTGCATAATAACATGCTTCTCTCTTAAAAATACCATGAGCTCAGAGAGGACATATGAAATTTTCCCAACTAAAAATAGAACAGGGAGAGAAAAAGTACATTTTTGCACACAGGTCTGCCATTATACAGTATCAAATGAAGCTAATCCTTCATTTCACGTTTATTCATTTGGCTTCATTTCTTAGAGCTATATTCTTTCATTAGATTTACAGGGTGGAACTTAGATGAGTTACCGAAATAAAAGATGTTCTCATGCTGCAAAGTTCATCTGCTGCATGCTCCTAGTCTCCAAATAACGTTTTGATCTTGGTGCTTTACCATCACTGCTCCGAAGTAAATGGATCTCAGAGAGGGGCTACTGTCACATGATAGCAGGGTATTTTTAGTTCAGCATCAGCTGAAATTGAGGCAGTTTCAACTGCAAAATGTCTTCCATGCTGAGGTGAAATAATCAATGCGCATCATTCGCCTCTGCTGTGGTGCCAAGAGCCGCACGAATGCGAGTTGCATTGCTGCAAGCTCCTCGAAGCCCCAGGCTCGGCCATGCTGTTGCTGGTCCCTTGCGGAGGGCACCCTTCACCCACAACAGGTCCGAGCCTCTGTCTGCTGCTGCTCCGCATGCCCCAGGGAGGTGCTGGCTACACCAGCTGTGCTCCCTCTCACCTCTTCCATCAGCTCCGCCTTGAAGCTGCCTGGTGAAACCTGCCTCTACAGAGTGGGCTCCCTCCAGCCCTTTCCACTCTGGTGCAGACGCAGCTTTCTCAAAGAAATTATCTTGGGAAGATGGAGGATTTTTTTTTTTTTTTTTTTTGACTTGTATTTGCAATTCATTTTAGATAGCTTAGGCCGAACCACCAGTTCAGGTTGTCTTGAATGATGCCCGTCTGGGGCGGAGGAGGACATACCCTTCCCTCTACAAATTCAGTCTGAAAATCATGGGCACATTAATTGGCAATGGCTGCAGCTGGAAATTTCAAGCTTGATTGGATTTGTTTTGGCGTGGAGATTTCATAGAGAGCAAAAGCTAATTTTGAAGATAGTGAGGCTTAATATTTTTAAAACTGCAGATATTTAAAACAAAACACCAAAGAAATCTGAGCATCTCTGTGCCTTTGTAGATGCATTTTAAAAGATGCGTTAAAAAAACTGTGTGCAAACATATCCCTTTCTATTGATAAAATCTGTTAGCTCCACATCTTTAATACTTCTGACTCAGGGCATATGCATGTCTTTGATAGCAACTCAGTATAAAAAGCATGCAAAGTTAGTAAAGTGTAGCCTGAGTTAAGAACTGCTGCTACAACTGGAAGTGCTTGCTAGGGAAACCGGCAAGTTTTGTTCCAGAAAAGCATCCCTGCCTCCAGGGAGCTGGTGGAGTTGATCCTTCCTTATTACAAGATGTGTGGGCTGGGAGCTTTCCCCTCCACACAGTAATCACAACAAGCCAAGCCTCTGTTCTTGAATGGAGGTGGTGTGATGAGAACCTCAAGAGGCTCCTCTGCCTTCTTGATTCCCTTTCATTGACTTCCAAGTGGCAGGCATTGGTTTGACACAGGGATTGCGAATGATATTACAGCATGAGTGCAGTTAGCTGCAGGTAAACATCCCTGTCTTCCTTGTGCAGCTGTTTGGTGGTGATCTCAGCCCAATGCTGAAAACATAAAGCCTTGCTGTAGATCAACCAGCTACATTTGCTTTCTCTGCAAGGAGAGGTTTTCCCTGGGAATCAAAGTACAGTGCATGGCTAAGAAAAAGCTCTCCCAGATCAGATGACAAGAACTGAAATGCAGCTCGAGCTGCTCTGGTCAGGTTAGGTTGATGCATCCCAATTAGTGTTTTAGATTAGATCAGCAGTGCACCTTCACAGTGAATTGCTGTTTCCCTGTGCTGTGCTTTCATTCGCATGGTGGAGCTTTCTCCCACTGCACAAACTGGGGTCCTTTGGGATGAAAAGAAGCCAGAGGATATTGCTCATGGGAGTTCAGCCCTCTCTGCAGCACCTCCGCAAGCAGTGTGCACGCAGACTTCTTAACTCTGACTGTGGCACGGCAGGTCCATTCCTAGTGCCCCACACTGCATGTGGACACAGACCTGGCCTGCAGGTCAACCTAAGTTTTGTACCTATTTGCATCCTATTATCAGGTGTTACCTGTTTAGCCAAACCCTTGCTTTTAAAAGTTTCTGAGGGAAATGATGTTCAGAGAAATGCATCCTGGAAGAAGAGCATGACGAAGCTGAAATATTGCCCAAGTACTCTCAGTAAAGGACCAGCCATTGCTCAGTCACCTCCCCAGCAGCTGTTTGAGGTATGGGCCTCCCATAGGCGCTAACATCTCTACAAGGCTTGTAGAAACATATAGAAAGCCCATCTGAGTAGGCAAATGTTGACCTTTCCCTGTCATTCTGCTCCAGTCAGCCAGGGCAAGCAAGGAGCAGGACAACTACCAGGGTAGGATTCTGGCTGGGCATGCAAAAGGCAAAAGAAAGACCAATAAAATAATAGTGTCCTGAACTCTGAATGCTTCAGCCATTTGTCATAAGGAGAAGTTTTGGACAGATCAGTAAGGAGCCACAAAACTTGGTAGTAGTTTGCTCTTATAAGGGTTTTTTTGGGGGAAAAAGAAATCCATATTTTTCTTGTCCTTTAAGGACAAGAAAACACCTTTCACTATAGCTATTCACCAGGTTTGCAGATTTCATCAGCAGGACAGCTCATCTACTGTTAATTAGTTGTGTCCTTACTAATAGGCATAAAAGTCAAACAAGGAACAAAGAGCATGAATTTGCACTCTTTTCAAGAACTGTCTGTGGCTCTAAAAGATTAATTGGCTGACAGAAGACCTTTAAGAGTGTGCACATACGTATGTGCTTTCTAGCCATACAACACCTACTGCTGTAGCCATGTCTCTAAGAAGTGCAAGACAAAAATATTTTATGGAATACCTGTTTCTGAACTATTCCCAATAAACAGCAGCTCTAAACTGCTGCTTTTCTTCACAAGGACATTATTCAAGCAAATGTCCTCCACTTTGATTTTCAGGTGGTACAACAACACAGATTAACAACTACAAATAACACCCCTGCTCAGAATGCACAAACAGTGCACTGCTAATCACCAGCAGATGATATCTGTACTTGGTGCTGCACAGAGTCAGATGATGTAAGCAATTCGTGATATGCATCTCAGTTTCATCCTCTTTCACCCCAAACTCTCAAAGGAAATTCTCCTGTCTATCATTTTTGTGATTCCTGCTAAGTCCATAGTAAGAAAGGAGCCACTGCAGTGACAGCTTTCTACTCGGCATCATACATCACTGTCTCTAGCTATTCTTAGTGATGCTTGGAAAGCAGTCAGAGTGATCTGTGAAACTAGCCAGTGATGCTGACAGCAGTTTATCTTAGTGCAATTATTAGAATGTGTACAGTGCTAGCTAATAAGGCCAAGGGAAAAAAAAAAAAAAAACAAAAACAAAAACAAAACCAGAAGCATTTACCCTGTTTCCAATTATTTGCAGAGGCATCAGCATAAAAGACTTCAAGGAAAGGAGGGAGCTGATACTGAGGAAGGACACAGAAAAGGACATGGAAAAAATATCAGAAACTGAAAATCTCTCTTCAGGCTCCTTTCTTGTTCATTTTAGATTAATTTGATTGTCAATAAGTGTGACTGAAAGAAATGAGAATTACTGAGCTGGGTTTCAGAAAGCTTAAAATTCAGAGTGGTTTCAGAAACAAGAAGAAGGAAAAATTTCACCTTGTCATACAACAGACTAAAGTTCTCAGGAACATATCCTTTACTGATATACGTAAGTGCAAGCTTCATGCCTTGCAATGAAACCATGTTGATTTATGCCAACAGAGGCTTTGGCCTGGGGAGAGGAATTTGCCATTGCATTCCTTCCACTGCAAAGGTTTTCAGCTCTTTGCATCTCTCATGATGCCCATTGCAAACTGTTACTGTCGAAAGAATATACTAAAAATAACTGGCATAAGAAACCAAGTAAGCCATTGGCATGAAAAGAACACAAGGTAGACATCAGTGAAAATATAGTAATACTGAAATTATTAAATTGTTGAATGCTTGCTCAGGGAAACTGCAAAAGCTGTACTACCTTGAATCTTCAGTCTTTGGGAGGGCCAAATGTGTAAATTCCAGAGGCGAATAATCCCATCCCGATGTCATGAGGACGACATGCAATGTTTTGCGCTGCTAATTTCTGCTTTGTTTGGAACAAGCTAGTTGGGAGAAAGCTCTGTTGGAAAGAGAGACCCTAGTGAGCTGAATGCAGTTGCATTGCCAGAGATGGTAAGAGCATAAGCTGCCTCTTCTCTCACTGAGGGACAGGACTGTTTTCCAGCCATGAAGTGTCCACTTAAAATGTAGGATCTTTAGGGTAGTTGTAGCCATCATGTGGATGAAGAGGCTGTCCAGCACCTCTCTGCGCTTCCTACAGAAGACACTGGTCATCTCACTTCTACTTAGCTCGTCAGGTAAAATTAATTCTTTCTCCTTCTTATATTCCCTGTC